>JACDJE010000024.1:4903856-4992962 GCA_016647715.1 Pavo muticus
CGCCCGGGCCGCCCCGCGGTGCGGAGCCGCGCGGAGGGGAGCGGCGGCGGGAGGCAGCCGGCGACGGGCGGAGCCGGGTGGGAGATAAAGCCGCGGGGACCCCTCCTCCTCCCCTTTTCCTCCACCTCCTCCTCCACCTCCTCCTCCTCCTCTCCCCACCCATCGCCCCGGAAACCGCCGGCCCCGCTCCGCTCCGCCGGCGCATCCTCGCGGAAAACCCCGCACCTTCTCGGTCATTCTCGATACCCCTTTAGCAGCTCCGGGACACCCCTCATCCGCTGGGGTGGCACAGGGCGAGGCGGCAGAGCCTTCGTCTGCCGTCGGCACCATCCACTGCTGCTTCCTCAGATGGCTGCTTTCGGTGTTTCTCTTCTGACAGAAGCATCGTGCTGCCATTGAGTTGCCATTGGGACCCACTGGATTGGGAAGAGCTACAGATTCACTGTTACCCACTGATACCAGAAGCACAGAGAAACATGCAAGATGAGTTTACAAACTACAAGGATTCTTCTTTATGGGCAGCCTGATCTGGTGGGTGGCAGCCCTGCAGCAGCAGGGGGTTGGAAATGCATGGCCTTTAGGATCCTTTCCAACCCGAGCCGTTCTGTGATTCTATAATTACTTGCCTCAAAGAATTTGAATTTTTTTTCTAACCCGAAACTTTCCATCCATACAGAGAAGTAAAATATTTCCAAACCCTGGTGATATGCTCTTGCTCAGTCATAGAATCATAGAATCATAGAATCACAGAATGGCCTGGGTTGAAAAAGGTCATAATGATCATCGAGTTTCAACCTCCTGCTATGTGCAGGGTTGCCAACCACTAGACCAGGCTGCCCAGAGCCACATCCAGCCTGGCCCTGAATGCCTCCAGAGATGGGGCATCCACCACCCTCTGAGTGAAAAACTTCCTCCTAATATCTAACCTAAACCTCCCCTGTCTCAGTTTAAAACCATTCCCCTTTATCCTGTCACTATCAACCCATGTAAACAGCCGTTCCCCCTCCTGTTTATACGCTCCCTTCAAGTACTGGAAGGCCACAATGAGGTCTCCCCGGAGCCTTCTCTTCTCCAGGCTAAACAAGCCCTGTTCCCTCAACCTTTCTTCATAGGAGAGGTACTCCAGCCCTCTGATCATCCTAGTGGCCCTCCTCTGGACCCATTCCAAGAGCTCTGCATCTTTCTTGTACTGGGGACTGCAGGCCTGGATGCAGAACTCCAGATGGGGCCTCACAGTAGCTGAGTAGAAAGGGACAATCACCTCCCTCTCCCTGCTGGCCACTCCTCTTTTAATGCAGCCCAGGATACTGTTGGCCTTGTGGGCTGCAAGTGCACACTGCTGGCTCACATCCAGTTTCTCTCCTACCAAGCTTGTATGCATGGTCTTCTTTACCACATCAGCCCCCAGGCACACAGGCTTAGGTTTTGCTGCAGAAAAAAATCTCCCAAAGGCTCACAGGCACATCTTTTTGACACCCAATTTTCTGAAAATCACATAGAGAAAAACAAATTTTCAGGCTGAGCCAAGCATCAGCCCAAGGTGAATTTTTATGGCAGGGTTATGAAGGGAGAATGGGTCCTATGAAAGCAAGGCTGAGAGACAGGCTTAAGAACCCCTATCATTTTCTAATATGAAAACAAAAAGTCCCAGCTACCCAAGGTGACCATAAAGTTGCCACACTGTGGAATAATCTATGAACCTGGTTCATAGATCCTGGGAGGATTTAGGACAACGGCAATGTGGTGTGTTCCCGGGTATACTGTCAGGGACTGTAACGAGCCAGGCTCTCTTGATCCACTTAAAATAAGTGCCCCAAGGCAAACTTTCACTCTTGGCAGCTATATTGCAGGCATCTCCTATTTCATTTGAGGAGACACACTTTAGTTTCAACTCTACCTGCACTCTACACAAACCGAGTATTTCAGTTTATTGCAATAAAATCCTTGTGGCAAAATACAGTCACATAAGCAAGTTTGCCAAGTGAATGCTTTATATTAACAGAATGGAGTCTTCAGAAGGTGCTTTCCCTGCATCAGTGAGCTCTTGGTGCCTGCAGTCGCTCACCCTGCATGCTCCATCCCCTCTGAGCAAAGCTCGGAGATACATGGGTATGCAACCAGTTTGTTCTGGTAGGCTCTCAGTTCCAGTGCTTTCAGGATGAAATTCTAGGGCTTTCAGGACACTGTGGATTATGTTTCTTCCTGAACAATTTTATGGTCTTATCACAGTGCTCTTTAATAGCTTGCAACCTTGGTTAGTGGTTTTCTCAAAACTGTTCAGATATCATGGTGCTGTGTTGAGGGTTGTTACCATGATCATTTAGCCATGGAAGGTCAGCAAGTTACAGCTCAATTTCCCAGTAAACCTACTGGGATGATTCCGCTTGAAAAAAATCATGATTGTAAACAAGCATGGTTTCTATATATTTAGCAACCCTTTAACAGATTCTCATATATTAACCTGCCTCACCTGCTCTTAAACTCATATGAACCCTTGGCAGCCCAAGCATCCCACACTGCACTTCTCAGCCACATATGATTTGAAGAACCCCTTTGTTTGCCTCAAGCCTGGCTGCTGCTCACTTCAACTGCTGCCTGGCTGTTCTTTGCATTAGGATAAACACTGAAGTGAAGAACCAGTCCCCCACTCCAAGTCATTCATGCTTTTTGTTCTTCATAGTAGAATAAGCAGCAAGGAATAAAGCCACCATTCACCCACGCTACTACTAATCTGTCATACAGTAGTCCTTAGTTAGCAGCAGTGATGATAAACTGTCATTTCCTGGCTGCTGTTTCAATACGTAGTTAAAATACTCTGAAAGAGCATTCAAATTAAATCAAAATGATGGCTTCTTTTATTTAAAGAACAATTACAGTAGACCATGGACGCTGACTTCAGAAATAAATCATTTAAACTCTTCACTTTAAACGAAAAAGAGCGTATGTCAAGAACAGGGGCATTTTTCTTCCTAAGGCAAGAAGATTTTCACTCATCCATCTGTTCCAGCTTCCATGGTAATCACAAATAAAATTCTCATTACTGTGCCAAATTAGTCATAGATTGGGACAGAATCAAGGAAATCAATGAAAGTATAGCATTATTTAAAACCTGGCAGAACTGAGCAGGAACCACGATCATGGAGAAGAACAAGCAGATCACTGAGGGTAAGGCCATCAAGTGTGGAAGAAATGTAAATACTCTGTTAGCAAATACACCTGCTTATACGAACAACAAAAACCCAGCTCTCTTTCAGTAATTAATTTTGTAATACTTCCCGAATGTAGGTATTGTTAATACTGATGAAAATCCACGTTTTTTAAAGCTAAAAGTCCAGGGTATGTGATTCTTAGCTGTTTCACATAGTAAAATGGAGTTCAAGAGTGAATTTTTTAAAGGCTAGTTCATGGGGAAGAAATGTCATAATTCATTATTAGTATCTTCATATGAGTATGACATCTGTTCCTAAAAATGCTGAAGTTTTAGCACACAGCCTTTGAAGAATTTGCTCCTGAGCTCAGTTATTACCTGTTCCCCGCAAGATTTCTCCCTTAGAGCCATAGGGATGATGCAGATTTGGGCCATGTATCAGTCCCCATAAGCATCCATATTAGTGACAGTGATGCGTTGTTCCAACATCTGCAGCGCATTCAGGCCTGGGAGAGGGAATTACCAGCTTTGAAAATCTGCTCACAGTTGAGCCATTGGAGTCCTTTCTGGGAAAACTGGAGGAAAATAAGAAAATGCCAGCAGAGATCTTTACTAGAGTGCAAATTCTGACTGTCCATGTCTTAGTTCTTCAGAGTCACAGCTAGGTAACAACCACACCTTTTTCCTTTGCAGAAACAAACAAGATTTCAGTGACTTCCAATGAATATAAGGCCAAATTCATGGACGTGTTTTCCATAATTCCCTTCCTTTCCATTTGAAAAAGATGCTTGGTTTAGTGCTGGTTTAATTGTTGCTACAATCCAAGGTTGGTGCCCTTGCAACTAGCATATGGACAAATGCTTGATTTGTGTATTCAGATACAGGCTGTATCTGTGCCCAAAAGGTTGATTCATATGCTAAATTGTGTATTCAAAGACAGTCTGGCATTCTTTCTGTGCCCAAAAGGTTGATTCATATGCTATATTAGAAGTCTTATATTATAAGACTTCTTATATGCTTTATTAGAAGTCTTATAAAAATACAGAAGATACTTGACAGTGCTTCTTACCTCTGAGGACACTCAACCTTCATCTTATGCTGCTGATAACTGCCAGCCTCCCAAAGCTCAACTCTGTGGGAGAAAAGCGTCTTACTCTGCCCCTTTAATATGATATGCAGACAGAGTAATCTCCTTCTGTCTCTCACTACATAAATTAATTTGCAAGATGCAGCTAAATCAGTTTTTACAAAGAAAGGATCAGAAAAAATGAAAAGATTAAGAAATGGAAAAAGGCTGGAGAAGGACTGTTATAGTGACATGTCTTTGAGATGCCTGTGCAGCAGAGCAGAGCATCCCTTCTAAACTGCAGCATGTTTCACTTAATCCCACCGATTTGTACTTCACACTTGCACCATTTGATAAGCTTAAGCCAGTAATTAAATAGTGTAAGACAACCTTATCTGGATCAGTGAGAGAAAACTCCCCTTGCCTCAAAAATGTCTGAGAAAAGGCACACTTCTCAGGAGAGAGGGGCTCCTCTCCCCCCAGAGGAGGAGCTCAGGGGAAATATTATTGCTCTCTACAATGACCTGAAAGGAGGTTGTAGTGAGGTGGGGATTGGCGTCTTCTCCCAGGTAACAGTGATAGGACAAGAGGTAATGGCCTGATGTTGTGCCAGGGGAGGTTCTGGTTGGATATTAGGAAAAAAATTCTTTTCAGAAAGAGTGGTGCTGCAGTGGCACAGGCTGCCCAGAAAGTGGTAGAGTCACTGTCCCTGGAGGTGTTCAAGAACTGTGTGGAGGTGGCACTGAGGGACATGGATTAATGGGCATGGGGGTGACAGGTTGATGGTTGGACTAGGCGATCATAGAGGTCTTTTCCAACCTTAATGATTCTATGACTCTGTATACCTACTGATCCTATAAATCACAAACTTTCTTTTCAAGAGAGGCCCCTTTGCAAATAAGGCTCTAATTTTATCAGTATTACAGGAAGATGGTATCCCTCCTTTATTCTCTTTTCATTTTCATGCACTTTTTCAGATTTAATTCTTCCTCTGAAGAACAGCTGATGTAGATTTCCATTGCAGTGTTCCTCACACAGTAATTGCTTCTGCCATATATTGCTCATGAGGCCAAATAATGCAGTCACTGCCTCTTTTTTATATGTAGCATACCTGCAAAATGTAGAAATGGGAGACACATCCTTGTGATTAAAACTGTCTTTATCAAATTCATGTATTTACCTGCATCTGATTGTTTAACACCTTGTGGCCTTCTGATACTTGAAGGGAGCATATAGACAGGAGGGGGAACGGCTGTTTACGAGGGTGGATAGTGATAGGACAAGAGGGAATGGTTTTAAACTGAGACAGGGGAGGTTTAGGTTAGATATTAGGAGGAAGTTTTTCACACAGAGGGAGGTGATGCACTGGAACAGGTTGCCCAAGGAGGATGTGGATGCCCCATCCCTGAAGGCATTCAAGGCCAGGCTGGATGTGGCTATGGGCAGCCTGGTCTAATGGTTGGAGACCCTGCACATAGCAGGGGGGTTGAAACTAGATGATCATTGTGGTCCTTTTCAACCCAGGCCATTCTATGATTCTATGATTCTATGATCTTTTGAAGGCCAAGATAGGCTAAATTTTGCCATTATTTTTACAATGGCTGTGTATAACTCACAGTGTCTACATATAATTCACACTGGGCAACACTTTTAGAACTTGTCTGTGCCGTTTAATTTAAAAAATGGGATTCTGCTTCAACAGATATTAGCCAGGTTTAAAAAGAGAGAAGTATATGTCTATCAAAACAGCACCTCTTCCTATAAATATGCATTTTGTACTAGAGGATGCTAATTATTTAGATTAACTGCAGCTGATGTCATGTTAGGCATATGGAAAACAGAAGTTGTTCATACAATTACCAACATGGAAGCGGGGTGTTTTAGTTTCTTCAAAAAGGACACCCACATAGGCCAATTATATTATTTTGCACTGATTGACAAAGAGTAAATTATGTTTTTAACACTGAATTTTAATCAGAATGTGATTTTTGACAGACATAAAATACGAGTAAATTTTAAGCACTTAAAAGGTTTTTTTTTTCCTGCAGGATTTATAAGAGCAGAGTATTTGTGCAATGCAATAAAATAGACTAAGCAATCAGTGAGCAGATACACGATGTTCTCACAAAAGAGATCCTTTTAGCATCTGCATAAAGGGGACAATGTCCTCACATTTATATTAATAGCAATGAAGAAATTCACTCTTGTTCTGACATGGAATAAACTTCTGGACTCACAAGCATATGTAAATGGTAGAGAGCCACAGAAACAGAGATCATGAATCTCCGCATTAAACATTTTATCTAGTTTCGTTTGTTTCAGGTTTAATAACCCAATGGAGACAACACACCAAAACCCAAGATGAGCTGTTCCTCAAAACATCCCTGGCATTATTCCCAAAACGCCACTATTTTGTTTCACAGTACTTGTACATGTAAATCTGTTCAAAAATCATGGCTTGAGACCGTGGAAATACATGAGATTTCATATAAATTGTGAACTCAGCTTCAAATAATTGCTGTGGAGATTGACTTATTTGATTTCTGATCAGTGAGCATTTACATTTTGGGGCTTGTCTTTGCTTTTCCATCCACAACAATAAGGAGTGGTTCTTCTGAGCAAAAACGTAATCTCTCTCATGACCCCATGCAGCAAACCTGCCCTGAATGCCAACGCATACCCTCACAGCCCTGAAAGCCAACCATATCCTCCTGGGCTGCATCAAAAGAAGCATGGTTGGCAGACCAAGGGAGGTGATCCTGCCCCTCTGCTCTGCACTGTTGAGACCTCCCCTAGGGTACTGTGTCCAGGTGTGGAGTCCTCAGTACAGGAGAGAGATGGACCTGTTGGAGCGCATCCAGAGGAGGGCCACAAAAATTATCCAAGGGATGGAACACCTCTCCTGTGAGGACAGGCTGAGAGAGCTGGGGCTGTTCAGCCTGGAGAAGAGAAGGTTCTGGGGAGACCTGAGAGCGGCCTTTCAGTATCTAAAGGGGGGCTGTAAGAAAGAAGGAGATGGGCTCTTCAGGAGGGTCTGTTGTGACAAGGGAAAACGGTTTCTAACTAAAAGAAGGAAGATTTAGATTGGATATAAGGAAAAAGATTTTTGCAATGAGGGTGGTGAGGCACTGGAACAGCTTGCCAAGAGAGGCAGTGGATGCCCCATCCCTAGAGACATCCAATGTCAGGCTGGAGGGGCTCTTAGCAACCTGATCTAGCTGTAGGTGTCCCTGTTCATTGCAGAGGAGTTGGACCGGATGGCCTTTAAAGGTCCTTTCCAACTCAGACAATTCTATGACAAACAGATGGTTTCATTGAAATGAAGCCCCGGTCTCTTGATGTAGTTTTTAAGATACTCAGCATTGCTCCCTTCTGCAATGCTGTGACACAGTGGAAAGCACATGTTATGCACTGTATACACAAGCAGTTCCATTCAGGTGAGGGCTGAAGAACTCTGCAGACTTTCTTTTGTCATAGATACCTCTCAAAGCAATTATGTTAGTTTAAATGTTGATGAGAACATTTTCCATGACTTTATTCCTGTTCTCCCAGTCATGGGCTTGCATTGCTGATCCTCTTGGGGCTTTTTTGTTTTTGCTATTTCACACAAGTTTGATTTCAGAGGGTGAATAACTAATTAGGAACCATGAGTCTCCCTCTAAGAAAACCTCACGAATATAATTAGATCCTACTGACTCTGTCTGCTGTACATGTTGTCCACATGCTTCGTGGTTTTCACAAAGAAAGATGCTTTCTGACCTAGGATCTTGTCAGCACTTATGTCTAGAGAGTATTTAAAGATAATGACTCTATGTGACCGTTGAACTAAATGTTCTGGTTTTTAAAAGTGAAAGAAAAACAAGGATAAGCAATGTATTACCATAAATGAATTTGAAAGAGCTGGAAAACTATTTACTGATCGGGCCAACATTAATATGCCTGATTAATCTCAAAGAATTTGACAGGCCAGATATAAACTTCTATATTTGTAGGATAGGATCTATGTAGCCATGCACACAGGTAACACAAAGAATTATTGCAGGTGTTGCAGAACTCCTGCCTGTAGCACAAATCTTGCAATAGGAAGCAAAAGGAAGGGCAGCTTCTCAGCTACAAGGCAGATTCAGAGGACTTGGTGTAAGGTGCTCAAGCAGTAGTGTGTGGTGAACTGATTATGGCCAGCAAGCTGCACATGGCCTGGTGGGGTAATGAGTCTTGCTTGTAGCTTGCTTGCTGTGGCCTTTCCCCTGGAAAAATTCTGTGAGCGCACTGAGAGAGATTTGCCAACAGGAAACGTTACTGCAACAGCAGCAGCCTGGCCCTGCTGCCACCCCTCCCAGGAACCACACTCTTACCCGTGGTGTCAAACCCATGCATCTCAGACAAGACAGCCCAAGAGCTACAAGGCTGTGAAAGGTAGTAGCAGTAAGTGGCTTTCAACCTCTGCTTTAATCATGCAGCCATCTGCACCCCTTGTACTCCTGATGGGCCCCCAGGAAAGGAGGCCACCAGCATGCCAGTGTGACAGTGGTGCTACTGGCAGCAATGCTGCAGCATCTCAGCACACGCTCTGAGAGCAGGTCCAGCAGGTCCTCTCCTCATCCAAAGGAGAGGAAAGGGTTCCAGTATTTATTTGGCTTTCTCCATACATTTTAAGAGCTTCTAAAGGGCTATCACAGGAAGAACAATTGGAAAGTCTGATCTAGTGAAGCTGGAAGCCTCTGAGCATTTTGGAAGAACACGGAGCTTGGTGAGATGGTTCCTGCTGCGCCAGATTGAGGTGTCCAAACCTTCTGCCTGGGCAGAGGGCAGCAGTGCCTTCTCCTGGTATGGCTGCACTTGCTTATGTACCCATGTTCATAACACTGCCCTGGCAGCCTGCCTGGAGGAGTCACTCCCCTTCAGGAAATAAACAGACTGTGGTAGCACTCCCCGTACAGGCGTTGCCTAGAGCTTCCTCACTGTTTTCTGTCTCATCCTCTCTTTTTTCTGCTCTTTCTCTGCAAACACAAAATGATGCCCTGTGGCACCACCATGTCACAGAACCACAGGACAGGACCCCTGGGTCTGTCTGTCCCAACCCTGGCTTAAGCAGGGACACTCAGCACTGGGTGCCCAGGACCACGTCCAGACAGCTTCTGAAGGTCTCCAAGAAGGAGACTCCAAAGCCTCTCTGGGCAGCCTGTAGCTCCTCACTATCATAGCATTTATATACACAGAATAAGAAGATCCCAAAAATCAAGCAAGAAGGCCAAAAGGGATATACTAATGCACTTCTAATAGTGTCCACACTTAGGATACATTCTAATATTGATATCTTAACTTTTAACTTTCAGTAAAACTAAAAGTTTTAGCTTTGACTAAATCTGAATATCTCCTATCAATCAGTTTTTTTAGTTTAAGCAGAAGGAGTGATGCCAAGGGAAGATGAATCAAAGTGAGAGATCCAAGTTAGATAATATGAACTTTTCAATTCTGTTGTTCAAAACAGAGTGCAGGGCCTGGTTGGTTCAGATGGCCTTGTGATAAAGAAAAAAAGGCTAAAATCTGGCTTTAGACACAATGACATTAGGTGTATTTGCATGTGCTGTCTGCATTCATGTTGTATTTTAGAAATGATTTTAGAAGGAAGGGCTCTGAGTCAATGATTGCTCTGACACCCAGATGGCAGCCCTACCTGCAGAGCCAACCTGCATTGGCAACACCGTGTTTTGGCCTCTGGTAACCCCTACAGCAAACAGATTAATCATTAACACTTCATAAAACAATTATATATCTGGCATTACATTTCTCTTACTTTCATCTACAAAATTGTACCACGTGCCCATTTATTTGATGAAATGCTTATTTTTCTTAATGCTACTTGTATTTTACAGCAAGATTTTTCTCGCTACCTCAGATACACAAACTCCATTGGATTATCACCTGAAACAGAGGAGATGTTTGTTACGCTACTTTAGGGAGCAGTGCAGGTAAAAGGAGCCTGTAGCATCTGCCCAAGCGCTGCAAAAACTGCAGACAGAAGGTAATATTAGCTTAAAGGATTTCAGTACTTCCTTCCACCAATGAGCTGCCCATCCTCTGCTTGCTCCTCCTACCTGGAAAGCAAATGCAAAATGGTAAAGCAGATACCCTTCAGCAGTCGAGCTGCAGATAAAGAGCCACGTGGACACCAGCAGAGGCAGTCATGGGTGTAGAGGTGGCAACACCTCTAACAGGTATTGTCATCACAGGCTTGCGCTTTTGAAACCATACTCTTATTCTGTATCTAGTTGGAGGCTGCTGCTGATTCAGGTACCTGGTTACATAAGGGAACTTAATTGTACTTAAATTACATGAAATTAAGTACGGCAGTTACACCCTTCACCTTCAAAGAGGTTTTAATTTGATCCATCCCACTCTCAAGTACATCTGTACATCTCCATTCTGGCATGTTACTAATGTGTTTAATGGAAATAAGCAAAGCCATGTGTTTTACATTAACACAAAAAGCATGAGGTCTTGGTTGCATGGCAATTAATAATTTCAGTGGAATTTGATTTCAGCCTGGTATTATCTTGCGGGTCACACACAAAATCACAAGACACTCTCTCAGTGTCCAGGAGTTCTCATGTGCAATAGATGCCCTGTTATTAATCTAACCAGCAATGTCTTTACATACTGTTAAAAATTGTTTTCAGATGCTTTTGGCACTGAGAGTAATTAGACTATCTTTCAAATCCTTCATTTGCAAAAAAAAAAAAATTAATTTGAAGCAATTTATTGCAACTATAATATACCCCCTGTATTTATACAGGGCAACTACACAACTTAGGGTAAACTGTGGTACCTCTAAAAGTCATCCGTAGTTCAAAGGTTTCTTTGTCGCTGTGTTAAATGCATAAATAGACTGTGCTGACTTAGCAAACATGTGACTAGCATATTACCGCTCAGAAATTTCTTGTAACACACAAGGTATGAAGCCAGAAAGGAAGTATAATGCAATATGTTCTTTAAAGTTATAATGAAACATATGAAAAAGAAAACACAACGCAACGTGACTAAGTCTGTAACCAGTCTAACTGGAAACAAATAATTATAGTCAGCTCTCCATTAATTCTGGGTGGATTATCAAATTTGGAAATAAATTATGCTAAGGATGCAGAACAGCTGCCCTGTTTCCAAACCAGTCAATTAAGGTTGGCAGGGCTCATTGACTCACGCGCAGCACCACACAGATTCAGCATTACTGCTTCCAGCCCTGGCTGGGCAGCTGGGTGGTTTGTTACCAACAGACATTCCTGACCAGCCTCAAGCAAAACTATCACACATAAAACCTCCAATTTAGGTTTGAAGACGCACTGATTTCTGCCAATTCACTGTAGTGTTGTAAGTTTTCTTGTCACTTTGCCAAGAGATACACATAGCAGGCAAATCTCATGCTTACAGATCAATCCAAACTTTCTTCTTGCCTTTAAAATCTTTGCTTTTCTCAACTACGAGATCATTGAGCTACATTCAGGCTTTTGCCATTTTTTACCATTTCTAACCTAGAAACAGTACAGTTAGTTCATGAGATGTGTTACTTCGTCCTCAACACTCAATGATGTATTGATTTTATTTGATGTTACTAAGTCTTATTAGTTTTATAAGCAGTGCGCATCAATTTCATTTTAGCCATTACAGGAGTTTCACCTCAAGCCTTCACATTCTAAAAGGCATTTATCTTAACCTAATCAAGTCATCTGTGGCTTTCAGAATAGGCATATGAAAATTCATTGGACTGCTTACTGGAACTGTTTTCCAGCTCAGCTCATTCTGTGACGAGTTTTTGGAAATAAAAAGTACATTCAGGTGACTGGTTCTAGGTACTCTGTCCACTGCTTCCTTATTCTCTTTCCATATGTACAATGTTCACCTTAAATATGTCTTCAAGGAATAGCTAAGAAAGTTCAAAGCTACCAAGCTCTGAAGAAGTCAGCCTGAGCACAGCATAGTATGGCTACAGTGGCAAAAATAGTTGAAATCTTCAGTGGTAGCACTATGGATCATTTTAGCTATTTTGAAAAACAATAGAGTTGTCAAGACTGAAGAATAATTCCTGAGACCTAATCAAACTAGCTGCCCGGGAAAAAAAATTCAATTCATAGTAATCCAAGGAAAAGATAAATCCAACAATTTATAGGCAGAATATTAATTTTTATTCAAAAAAATTTGGACTGCACTGGGGCAGTGTAATAAAAATGTTCTGATCGCTATCACAGAATCATGGAATCACAGAATGGCTGGGGTTGGAAGGGACCTTAGGGACCATCCAGTTCCAACCCTCTGCTGTGGGCAGGGCTGCCACCCACTAGATCAGGTTGCCCACCATGCATAAGAAATCAGTAAAGTTTATAGATCTGTAAGGAATGGCAAAGAAGAATGTGAGATACTCGCTAGTCACCTTCCAATACTTACTCAAGTGCTTTTAGTTTTATTTAAGTGAGACCTGTTCTGGAAATAACTGTCCTCAATTTTGGAAAGATGACAACAGGATTCCACACATGAGCCTTACACTAAACAAAGCCATCGAGAAGAACAAGATAAGATAGCTGTTGTGAAGGAAGACAATGGGAAATGAAAACACAAACCATACTTAGATCTTGTTGGTGAAAGAACAACCTAACGGGGAAGAGCTGTTGCTGATCTATTTCAGGACATGGGGGTGGAAGGGAATAGGGAGAAATGGGGATAATTGTAACAAATATTTGGGAAACATTCCAAAATGCCCTGAAGCTACTTTAGCAGATACAGATATATAAAGCATGGACTTCTCTTCCTCAGTAAATTTTAAATAATGTTTTCAAAATCTTTGAAGAAAGAAAAATAAGCCTTTAATAGAGATTGACAAAACTGGCTCAGAAGAGGTCACGGATTCCTAAGTCTAATGCCTAGCTTCATATTCTGTATGCCCACAAAAAACTCTGACTTCTTTGCACCATTCTAAAATTCTCTGAAACATTATCATTATAAAGCCATATCTATTTTTGTTTTCCCACTGTGTAAATATATACTGTCCATCAAACTTGATACATTCGGTCCCAGCTAGTGATTTGTATTACTGCTCAGTGTCTTTATTCAGACAGGAGAAGGAGACTGAACGTGAGAACGCTGTTCCTGCTGTAGGGGCTGGAACAGGGAGTCCAGCTTCAGGACTGCTGGAGCGGAATCATACCGCGGCAGAGTTGGCACATTGGGTTAAAGGTCCTATCACAAGCTTCAGAATTAGTACCAATCCATGTCAGACCCACAGAAATACCTTAGCCACAATTGCAGGGTTCAGTGATCATTTCTTATATAATTACAGAAAAATGTAATTATGCTGATTTGTAACATTTTTCTAAGACCGTATTTTAACCAACAAGAGCTGTATTAGCAGTCACCTTTCTTGCCGTATAGAATGCTTACTATTGCTTAGGAATAACAGAAGTGGAAAAATACAGCAGGATTTACATGCAAAGTGCAGGCACTTACTGTAATGGCAAAAAAGCAAATGCTGTATGTTTGGAGTTCTTTTACAACTCAGATTGCATGATTTCTTTTCCAGCTATTTTTCTTCTTTCAAAGGAGATCAGCAACATGAATTATCTGAAGGCAAGCATTTTTTTCTGAGAAGATAACTTCTCATTTTGCAGCCAATATTTATGTTTGCATAATCTGCTTAATAGGCAAGGCTCTTCAGAAATGTTTGGGTTATTTTAAATGGGATTTTGTTTTTGATTATCTCTAGTTTTGCCCTGAACCACAGTGGAACAATGAAAGGCTACAGATGGCAAGTATGGAGGAGTTGGACTTGATGATCCTTATGGGTCCCTTACAACTTGGGATATTCAATGATTCTATTATTCTAATCGATTTTCAGTTCAGGAACTTGAGACTGTTATAAAAACTGAGGCATCTAAAACTAGTGGGCTTTGTGATGGCCACTCTCCAAAAAAGTGAAGATAATGAAATACCCAAGGGTCAAATGACTGCTGCATTTGAATATACTAGACTTGGTATCACCTACACATCTGAAGTCCAAACATTTATGTTATCCAGCACATTTAAGACAGCAGTATGTTGGTAACAAAACCATGGCTTTGTACACAAATGACCAGTAAAGGAAAACATGTTCCTTCCAACACCCCCAGCATAGGGATATAGCTGAGCTGGAAGTGACACGCCTGAAGCACTCCGCATTCTGTAATTCTGCTTGCAGAGTAGTCCACAAATAAGAAGAAATGCAAACACCCCTGATGAGGACTGCCTGTAAGCATGCCTGGCTTAGCCATAGAATCATAGAATGGCTTAGGTTGGAAGGGACCTTAAAGACAGAGCTCGACTCCTCTACAGGGCTGCCATCCACTAGAGTGCCTCCAGGGACAGGGCATCTGCTTCTCTGGACAATCTGTTCCGTGTCTTACCAGCCTCTGAGTAAATAATTTCCACCTAACATCTAACCTAAATCTCCCATCTTTTAATTTAAAGCCATTCCCCCGGTCCTATCACTAGCAGACCATATTAAGAAATCAGTCTTGCTCCTGCTTATAAGCCCCCTTCAAGTACTGGAAAGCCGCAATGAGGTCTCCCCCCAGCCTTCTCTTCTCCAGGCTGAACAAGCCCAACTCCTTCAGCATTTCATCACAGAGGAGGTGCCCCAGCCCGCTGAGCATCTTCACAGCCCTGCTGTGGACCTGATCCAACAACCTTCTTGTGCTGGGGCCCTGGGCATGGACAGAGTACTCCAGAGATTGCCCTTGAACCCAAAGTCACCCAGGACTTGGGGTGCTTCCCAGAGCCTGCAGGGTCAGTAAACTGCCTGAGCACAGCGGGGACACCCCAAGGAGCACTGCAATGGGCCAGAGGTTGCCGGAGGCCCTCAAGCCCCACAAACGTAGGCCAGAGGATGCATTTTTCCCCTCATTTCCATCGCAACCCTGCTCCCTCGCAGCCAGGGTGCTCCCTCAGCTGAGGGGAGGACCCACAGCCCCTTCTTGCTGTGTGGGGCACAGGGCCATGAGCGGGGCAGCTGGGGTAGAGAGGAAGGGGAATCCTCCGTCTAGGGACTCCAGCACCACGCTCCACGCAGCCCGCTGGCCTCCGAGCAGTTAATGGCGGCAGGAAGCCACCCCCTGCCAGCCCTGCCCCGTGACTCGCTTCCTCCCACGGACGGGAACTGGGAGGAGTGAGCGGCTCCGGTCCCGCCAGCGCAGCTAGCGCCGTGCTCCGCAGCCTGCGGACGGACGGACGGACAGCCGCGGCCGCCCCCGTAGGGAGCGACGCCGCAGCCGAACCCGGGGCCCGCCCGCCCCGCACCCAGCTCCCAGCCGCGTCGCAGCGCCAAGATGCCTGCCGTCGACAAGCTCCTCCTGGAAGAAGCTCTGCAGGATAGCCCGCAGGTAGCGGGAGCCGAGCCGGCCCGGGGGGCGCGGCTGAAGCTGTGCGGGAATGGCGGGCGGGGAGAGCGGTGTCCGCGGGCAGAGCGGGACGGCAGGGGCCGGAGGGCGGCTTCCGACCGGTGGAAGAAGAAATGGGTCGGGGGGTTTAGCCCGTGGGTGCAGGGAGAGCAGGGATGCTCGGCGGCTGGTGGCAGCCCTGTGGCGCCGGGAGAAGGTTTTGGCTTCCTGACGGTCGTCTGTCAGGGAAAAACAGGTGATGTCTGCGTCTGGCAGGTGCTGGGGAAGCAGCTGGCTGTGGGCAGGTCGGAGCGCGACGCCTGTTCTCGTCTCCTTGGCTTTTCCCTCACGCTATCCCATCCTGGGTGTGCTGGAGGTGAGGTGTGTTTGGGCACGGCATGTTGCCCTGACTCCCTCCTGGTACGTGAGGGAAAGAGGCAACAGTATTAGGCTAGTGGATGTGACTGCCAGTGGCCGCACTCCTCCTCTCCTTGTGAAGGGCCCCAAGAGCCGTGCATCAGATACAGGGGCTTCCCTCGGGGATAAGTGGGCTGAATCCTACTGAAGGTGACCCCATTCTAAATGGGACCAGGAAAGGAGGCCAGGCAGTTGTCACTCTTTCCTTCCCAGTCTCTGCAAGCTCTGTGCTCCCGTGCTGGCATCCTCTCTTCACTGCAAAAGCGTCCCCTGAGCACTGTGGAAAACCTGTAGCAGAGAACGTGACATGTTGAGATGGCTGTTGGTGTTCCAGGGAGGTGTGAGGCCTTGGGATCTGGCAAGGGAGGGTGGGAGGAGGGGTGGAAGAAAGAAGTAAGAGGAAAGGGAGAGTGGAAATTTCTCAGAAGAGTGGGAAAGGTACACTTGAGGTCAAAATGCAAAGCAGGCAGAGATACAGAAGTAGTGGGTGAAGCAAGGAAGAAGAAGGAAGGGCAGGGTGGGTCTGCATGGGCACTGCTCCCAAGTGTCCCCATATTGTAACTCGAACTCACCTGCTGATGGACCAGGAGGAGGAATCAATAGGTAAACTGGAACAGATGGCTAACAGGTGTTACAGAGTCTGTCATGAGTCATTTGAAGGAAAGATTGGACTTGCACCTGTCAGGAGTTAATGAGTCTTAAGGCTTGTCTTGAGCACTTCTTCTTAACCCTTTTTCCTGTGATTTCATGAAATCCCATCCTAATAAGAATGATTTTTGTCAAATGTTTATGTGTCGTGGAATCTCAAAGCTTGAGTATTTTCAAAACTCAACTGGGAACAGTTTTGAGGAGCCTGATGCCTGCTTTGAGTAGGGGTTGGACCAGATGGCCTCCAGAGTTCCTTCTGACCTGTACAGTGTTCCACTCTGTATCAAAGTGTGCTAGATTTATTATGAGCAGTTATTAATGTTTTTAATAGCAACCTCCCCAGTGCATTGTGGAGCTGAAGAACTTGACACACAGGGTAGGTGAACTCATTTTCCTCTTCAGTCAATGCTTCCTTCGATGATTAAAAATGTAACACTGAGTGAAAGCAGCTGAACAAAGCACTGAATTGAATTTGGAGGTCTTAGTCTTTCTTCTGACCTGAAGGCTGTTAACAGATCCTTTTCAATTACTGGAAATACTGGGCTGTGCATAAACCTGGCTGTTTGCAGATTGTTTTGGCTTGGGTTGGTCATCGCTTTTTATTCAAGTTCTGTAACTTTGGACGAGATAGGCATTGTTTAACTTTGTGCCATGGTCCATTGTTGATAAAATTTAGTTTTTCATGGGGGAAAACAGACTTTTTTTTTTTTTTTTTTTTTTTTTACCATTTTTATTAGTTTTTTTTTTTTCTTAAGTGGTGGACTTTACATTCACAGCTCTATTGGGTTCCTCTGTGAGCTGGGTACTACAAAATCGAAGCAGACAGACAGTCTCTGTCCCACAGAGCTTGCAATGTAGCAGCTTGTGTGATCATACTTCTGCATAAAGTGACCTGATTCTCTTCAGCCTCGTGCAGTCACTGACAGAGGGGTAATAAAATGAGGACATAACCTCACTTTTTAGGAAGTGCACGAGGTATGTAAATTAGTGCAAGACAGAAGATTAGACCATTGTTATTTCCTCATCACTTTTCTGAAGCTTGATTTTCCATCCCCCAGCAATGCAGCATTTTGTTCTGATTTGTCTCCAAGTGCTGACCGAAAATGGCCTTAAGAAATGGCTTAATTTTGAAGTGCTTGGTCACAGTGTAGAAGGGAAATTTACTTAAGCTGCCATGCTAAAACCAAGGGAAATACTTACATGAAAGTCGATTTTTTTTCCTGTGTTTCCAGCAGCCAAGATGGTGATGCTATTAATGGGGCCTCCAAAATTGTTAGCTTATACTTGGATTACTGCTTGGTTTCAGCAGCAGTGTCTGCCATTCCAGAACTTGTCAAAACAGCAGTAACAAAAACTGCATACGCTGGAATTTTGTTGAGTAATTTAAAAGTGTTCTTCGGTATGAAAATTTCCAAGCATAACTTCCAAGCTGCTTAATAATTTATTGTTTTTATTATTTTTGATCAAGGTGCCAATAACTGAGACCAAGACTTTCAGAAATGTTTTCCCAGTGTGCTTTACCCATATTTTGACATCTGAAAAACTGAATGTGCAAAAATTCAGTAAGATTTAGGAATCGGAGTAACAGTTGGGTTTGTAAACCTTTTCCAGGATGCAGAAGCATCGTATGTAGCCTCATTCATATAGCAGGGGTATTGGAAGGCTCCTGTAATAGGAGGATGGATAAAGCACTCGCTCTGTTAGTATTAAAGTACAGGAGTTTAATGGGTACCCCTCAGGTAAGCAGATGAATCTAATTGGAGTAGTATAAATTAGCTGTGCAGATGGGAAGACATCGCCAGTTAGCATCAAACTCATTGGATTTACCAATGTTAAGACTAAGGGTGGATCATGACTTTGTTAAAGGGGCTCTCTCTGTCTCATTTAGTGACGTTGCAGTATTGTGTTGATCTGGCAAGTTCTGGAGCTCAGTGTTATTCTGAGATATTTTTCTTTCCCGTCTCAGAAATAACATAATTCACAGTTCCTGATGATTCCACCAAAACAAGCCAAGGGGATTCATGTCTTTAAGTTAATACTTATGGCTATGCTCTTCTTTCCCCTCCATTTGTTGCCAAGGATGAGCTGGCAGAATGGAGAAAGGAGGGGCTATCTCTGAATGTGTGTGTACTTGTGTGCCTGCTGTTGTTGGCAAGCACTCAGTTGTTTGGTGTGGTTATGTCCCCTAGTTTTGTCAGTGGCCCTTTAAGAGTTGCTCAAGACAGTTGAGAGTAAATAATACTCTGTAAATTACCTAATGGAAAGGAGCGCTTGTGATGCAGTCTGATGTTAGGGAAGTAAAGTGAGCAAGCACTGGTGTTTGACCCAGAGTCCTTAACGTGGTTTGGATTACTGTAGTCAGCAGGCAGATATTCAGGATTTTTTACATTCCTGCTTATGTTGGAAGGAATGCCTATTAGTTAGAGCTGGAATCGGGGAGTCCGGAGCTGGCCATAGCTTTTCTGTCACTTTGCTTCCTACTGCCTCAGTTTACCTATTCCTATCAGAAGGGCTGATTTCTACATGTTTTGAAATTCTGAATGAACAGAGCTGTACAAAGTGGGAGGCTGATTGTTTCTGACTAATCTGTCTTTTTGCTACCACTTATTTACAGAGTCTATTGTGGATCTTTTAAATATTTTCCCTTGAGACTAAAACTGCTTTGTTTCTCTGTTTGAAGACTCGCTCTTTGCTCAGCGTCTTTGAGGAAGATGCGGGAACCCTCACTGAATACACCAACCAGTTGCTTCAGGCAATGCAGCGAGTCTACGGTGCTCAGGTAATTTTTCATTTGTTTTTCTTTTGTTACATGGGCAGCAGAAGATAAGTTGCTATTCTGATACTGTTATTTACATGAGAGGTGCCAAATACCTGTACCCCTTGTAGCTTTGGGAGAGTGGTGGGTGTTTTCCATCTATAGTTCAGTCCTTTATCACCTGCAAAAGTCGTATGTATGAAAAAAGTCTTCACCTGCTCTGACTGCCTCCATACAGTTCAGAGAAGAGATACTGTGGTACGTCCTTACTTTACAGTATATTAGAAGGCCACTCTTTACAAAACTGCTTGCTTGCACATAAACACGATACGCCGACAGATATTCACACTGACCTTGGGCATCTAACTTTGGTGCTGTGACTCACCATCTTAAAGAAACTCTGTGCCCATTGATTATAGAGAGAACGTATACTTTGAGTCATACTGAATGTGCGTACCTAAAGCAGTCGGTGTGAAAAATAGGAGAGCAGGAGCAGAACACTTCTTCAAGCACTTACACAACCTAGGTGACTGAGTCCCTTTAAAAGTAAAACTTGTCATTCATATCCAGTGCTTCCAAAAATAAAATAAACCTGGGTGACTGTGACTGAAGCTAGGGGTTCCCATGTGCATAGGACAGACGTTTCAAAGTACCATATCTAGGTCTTTAGAGACATACCCAGTACCTCATGGGACTTGTGCAAGCATTCATGTAAGTTGAGTGCCTGAACTCCTTAGAAAAAATGCATTTCTTCTTCTTAAAGCAGTGCAGCAGAGAACATGGAAGGATGAGGGAAATGACAATACTTTGAATTTACTAGGAGACTGAGTGCCTAATGCTCATCAGTGATAATTCAGCTGTAAAACTAGAGCAGGTATATGTCTAGGGGTTGCTCTTTGGACTGACTGGTGGTATGACTTGGAAGAAGGAGCAGTCTAGCTACCTATATCATGAAGATCCAGCTTTGAAGACCACGTGTTAATGTGCTGGATCCTATGCAGATGCAAAGCTATCACAGACTTAAAGTACAGCTCAGATGCTTAGAAAGCAATAAAGCGTATTGGCAGTGGTTCGAGAGGAGGTATGAAATCAACACTGTGGGTCAGTGATGGGTGTTATGGAAATCTCACTGAGATTTAAGCTTGTGGGCCTGTTGGGTGGTGGAAATCTGAGACCAAAGAGCAGGTGAGATTGAAGTGGGTGGAAGAAGGAAATCAGAGGGTAAATAAGATTTGATTTTTAAGTGTCCGGTTCGTGGACTGTGTCCCTATTTACTGCTGATGCCTTTTTCAGATGCCATTTTAGGAAGTGGTGACTTTAGCCCGTGATTCACAAAAAAATGCTTTGTCTGCTTTTGTTTGCCTTTTCCTTTCCATCTCAGATTTTAGTCTTCTCTGTTTCTTTTGCCCCACTGTTACGACATTTCCTCTCTCATTATATCAGCTCATTTACCCATCTGTGCTTTGCGGTACTACTGAGTCTTCGCATTTTCCTAGCACTTCTTGGCCACTTCTTCCTGCGCAGCTCCTGCTTTAGTTTGATCTGAATATTCAATCACTTATGAATATTAGATGTGTGCCTTGAGATATTTCAGCAGATATCTGATGCCATTTTGGGATGGGGGGCGCACAACTGTTGTTTAAAGTCAAGCTTTGTAGGGGTGCACAGGAGGGCTCTCTGCACTGCCGTTGACTTAGGAAAATGCAGGTGTAGCAGCCTGTGATAAAGGCTTGGCCAAGCTTGTTTGCTTAGCTTTTAGTGCTAGTACTGTTGCCACTTAACCCCTTGAGAATGTTGTGTTGTGGCTTCTTTTTGGGATTGGGACCCAAAACTGTAGTTGCAAAAAATGGCATCCCAGTAACGAGCAAGCAGAAAAAGATCAAATTAATTATGTAAGTGTGAAAGGGAACCAAAACTTTTTTTCCCCCTATCTCTGCTTTAAAAAGTCTTGGTATTTTGGCGTGAGATTATGCTACAGTTGGGATAAAATTCTGACTTTTAAGTAAAAATTAAGGGGAATAATTAATTCAGCCATATGCTGTGGTAAATTCCACATTGCTGGTGTCGTGTAGGATAACGTTGATTTCTACTAATTTCACCAAGGTTTGCAAATGGCAGCATTTCCTTTGAAGGAGCTGTTTCTGAATATTTCCAAAGAATACACGCTTTCAGATTGAATTCACTTTCAGTTTTGGAGCTGCACACCCTTTACTACAAAATGTTATGATTGCATTTGCATCAGAAGGAGAAATATGATACCGAATTGGCCACAAAACACGAGTGGGAGGCTAAGAAATATCAGTGCGTAATGTTTCTTTTCTGCTTAATCACAACTTTAGGGAAAATAATCTTTTCCTGCTGCTTTTGTTAGGAGACCAAGAATCTGGGCCTCTCTAGCTGCCTGTCAGCATGTGTTCCCAGCACCCTTCAGGGTTGAGAGGGAATGAGATTTAGTGGAGAGAGTGTAGAAGTTGAGAACAGTGAGGAGACAGATTCTGAACTTGCTTTTGTTTTATTTTCCTGACTGCTTTGTCTTTGCAAAGTCGCTGCCATTCAATACTCTTACTTCCTTATCTGTATAATAGGAGTCACAGGGACCAACCTTCTCTGAAGCAGTGATGAAAGTTCTGTTTGCACAGCCATAAAAATGGCTGCGATCACAGTCGTGGCAGTCAGACAAAACACGAGTGGGTCATACCTGTCCACAGTACTGAAAAGTCAGAGTTTATGCCCCCTGAAAGCAGTTACGACAGTTCTAATGTTGTAAATAATTTTCTTTTTGACTAAGCTCTAAACTGTAAGATTTCCCAGATTTATCTCAGCCATATTTTCAACTTCTTCTGGAGCCGTTCTCTAGAATGTTGATGTTTCTTTGTGATGAAAACTTGGCTTGCCATGTAATTCAAACCACTACAGCTTGTGATCCAATAACAATGGTTGGTGGTTCTTAACGGACGCACTGCAGGGTCTCAGGGGACTTGCTGTCAGTACCAACTGGAAGCTGTTAATTACCCATGTGGATATACGCAGATATTTGTCCCAGCACGCTGCTTTGTGTGCGTTGCCACAGTAAGTGTGCGGACTGACAGCGAGAGCTGCTCTAAGTGCTCGGATCAATGCATTTGAAAGGAACATGAGGCAGATAGAAGTTCTTACCCAGAGGTTTTTAAAAACTCTTGGAAAGTAGGAATCTTTTTTGAGAGCTTCTTATGTTTTTTTTAATCCCTAAATGTTGAACTTTGAGCTACAGAATCCTGCTAGGTGCTGGGGATCTTGCTTTTCAGAACGATAAGTATTCCAGCAGAACTTCATTTTGCCTGCAGAGCAGGTGCAGTCTGTGACTGCTGTGTTCTGAAGAAGGTCACAGGGACGAATGCGTGAGCTGTGCTCAGTGAGCGAGGTTCAGATCTGGCAAACCCACGTGTGTAAATATTGAGAAGTATTTTTATATCTCTTCTTCAAATAAACCTTATTATGCTTCCTGCTGTAGTTCTGTTCTCCAGTCGAACCCCTGAAGCAGTTTGTCACGTGTATGGTCATACAGAAGAAGTGCTCCTTACAGGGTTTGTTCTTCATCCTTGCAAGCAAACCTCTGTGCTGCACCTGGCATTACTGCTGCCTGTGTCTATGAGTGCTGTGCTGACCGTTCTGCTCACTGTGTTACCTGAGCAGCAGCACAGGGACTGTTACAGAACTTTGCTTATTGAAGTTGCGTGCTGGGGCTTCCATGGTGGTAGTGAGCAGCTCACATTCCTGACTTCCCACTGCCGTAGGATGTTGTTGTCAGAGCTTTGCCATCATCTCTGGTTTTTCATCATACTGCAGAAGTGTGCGATCTTCACTTGACAAAACAAAATGCCATTTAAAAACTCTGGAGACTGTTGTGTCTCTACTGACAATTAGAAGCAATAAACAGTTAAGCAAATTAGAGGAAAATGAAATGTACTGTTTTGTCCTTGGAAAGAGGTTTTATCTCGTTATTTCTGACAGATCTGTCTAGATACTGAAAACAGTGGTGGCATAAAGGGAATCAAAATAAACCCACGTTGCCTTTAGCAGTATACCCAGAGGAAGAACAGGTTGGGGACTGTGAGGTAGAATTGGGTTCAGTGTCAGTGTGCCTGAGCAGTTGCCTTGTGATGGCAGTCGCATGGGTAAGGCTGTGAGGTGCTCTGGGGCTGGCTGCCTCTTGATGGCCAGATCCTTTGGGAAACTCTCAACAGTTAGGAAATAGTCTTGGTTTGTGTGCACTGCTTTACTAGGTAGTAGGATGACTTGTGTCTGTCCAGGGCTAGTTGAAGTAGTGCCATAACAATGTTATTTCTCTGCCCAAATTCGTGGCACTTCATTTTTCAGCAGTGCTCCTTGTTTCATCATCCTGTATGCTGACTGTGAATCAGTATATATCAGGCTGTAATCAGTGGATGGTGTCAAGTTCTCTAGAACTAGTATGGATTTGGGGGTTCATTATGTCACATAGCTAACCCCAAGAGTTCTGAATTCTTTAATTAGTTCGTGCCAAAATAATGAGTAAACACTGTTTCTTCCTTCTTTTAATTGCTTTCATTCTGCGGCTGATGGAAGAGCCGTGTTGCCTTGCAGATCTTTTGAAACAATAAACTTTGTTAGCGTTTCAGTCTCACACAGAAGTTTCAACAGAGTATCAGGTTAGACAAACACTGAAAAAATTACCATCAGAGTGACTTCTGTGAAATACTGTGTATGTTATTATTGGTCCGTATTCACTGTGGGTTTGCACCGTGAGGTCTATTCACCATATGCTGCTGACGGGTAAACAGAGCGTTATCACATGAGAACTAATGTATTTACTAAGCCCTGGGAGTTGCTTTTAATACTTATGGTGAAGCTGGAGTTGACACCATGCTTGAAAGCAAGGCGGCACTGAACTGAGCAGGATCTGGAGATCTGAGTGCTCCAAGGAAGCATCATACATAGATGCCCTGCCTATAGTAGTTATTTTGCAGGACACTGAAAAGCGATTCTTTCCATATTAACTAGACATCCTATAGTGGCTGCTTCTGCTGTTCTACAGCAGAGTTTTCACTGGTGCCTTTCTTTTTTCTAGCTGTTAGATGATCCTTTGCTGAGTCGTTCATATTTGTGAGCACTGAATGCCACGCTGTGACTCAGCAGCAGAGAAAACTGTATTTTCGCCTGATCTTGTAACGTGCTGGGCAGCCTGAGTGTGCTGCTGAGGCTTGGCTTCGTTCAGCCTTGGGTTCAAGTTTCCAAGCCATTTAATATGGAAACCTAAATGTGTAGGGCTGTAATGTATACCAGGCTGCTGGAGAATTGTATTTTGTAGGAAGGTAAGGCGCGTGTAGACAGAGGTGCACGAAGCAGTCATATCAAGACCCAGTTCTTTCTGTGCTGTGTGGCTTGGGAGGTAAATGTGCTCCCTGCTTCTGGAAGGATGAGAGGGCTGCAGCTGCCTTCTGTACCTCCTCCTTCTACCACCTCGCTGTTTTTTTTTCCTGATTTATCAGACATTAAGCCAAATGTAAGCCAAACATTACTCTGTTTCATTCTGTACAGGTAGGCTGCGTAAATAAACACCTTTTCCATCATCTTGCTTACATGAAGGAGCGTTTGGCAGTTCTGTGTGCTGGTTACTTGCAGCGTTTTAAAAATGCCAGCTTTAGCTGGAGTAGGAAAGTAGCTTTGCAGAAAGCTTTATTACATCGGGATTGGAAGTAGACATGATGGAAGAGCTCCCTGTCTTTAGAAGTTAATTTATAGCTCGACCTAATCCTTTACGTGACCTCAAATCTGAAGTCTGCTGGAAGACACTCTGCAGACAGTTGTCTGACTTGAATGTATTGGTTTTCTGAGTCTATCTGGGGAAAATAGAAGAAAGAGATTCTGAAGTAACAGATTGCCTCACTGATAAATGGTTAATGCAGTGGAGATCTACTACAGATGCGTAACAGAAAAATCACGCTCTCTTCTGATACTAACAGCTTGGTGAATAAAGGTGATAATGAAGAGAGAGGAACCAGCCCAGAAAATCACGTGCCTTTACTCTGGCACTAGATCAGACACCAACAGTTGGACGTTTTGTAGCTGACTTGTTTAAAGGCAGGATGAGGCACTGAAGTAACCCGAGAGCTGAACTGAATGGTGTTTAATCTGTTGGTTTTTTGCTTGTGTTAGATTAATGCTAGGTTCAAAACACCGCTCCCATGACCTTACTGATGTGATCCGATGTTAGCGAACTTAGAAAAATCTATTCCTAGGTTTTGCCTTAGCATGCTAACTCAGCTTTTTGGTTTGATTTTCAAATTTCAGAAAGCACAGGATTTGATCTCTGGTCATAACTGTTTGCTTGGTACCCATTTGTGCCAAACCTTTGGTCTTTCCTTCTGCTGTACTTTGTTTGCATGAATACCGCAGTGATGTTTTTCCTGGTGTGTACTATCATCAACTGAAAATTAATATATTGGTGATGCCCGGTACTGATTAATTTTGCCTTCATGTAGAATATCTGGATTTCTGCTGAGGTCTCTGTTATGTTTCTGCCTGAAAGTATTACTTTGTCAGTAGTTCTCCCACTCCAGCAATGCTTGATGAATTCTGCGATTTCAGTGTGGAAGAGATGTTGAGTAGGCAATTGGGACTGGGTAACGGCTTCTCTTTTGCTGTGGTTTGCTGAATTTCAGTCACTTCAGGATAAAGGAAGTGAACGTTGCTGTATTCTGTAGCAAAATGTTTAGGAACTAGGTTGAAGCCTATTAAAATGATTTCCCAGGATTCAGTGGATCTGCCAAGTGAAGAAATGCAAATAGCTTTTAAGTCTTGAGACTGATTAGTAGTGGGACTTAGGGGGGGGAGTGGTGAGGAGAAGGCTGATTAGGAACAAATGGAGGAGGATTAACCAAACTTTCCCAGATTAGTGTGTTTAGCAATGCAGTATTACCACTAGGTCAGCAGAGCAGTTTGCCTTCTTCCTGTTACTTATGCAATGTGATTGCGTTTAATTTCACTGGCTTAATGTGAATTGTTTTACAAGCGTTTGTGTTGAGTGTGTGAGATGTGATGAAAGCACCTCTGCAAAGTCTGGCATGGTTGGGAAACTTGAGGCAGGACCTGGGATTCCCTTCTCTGCGTGGGCAGGATTGAGTAAAGGGTTGGTGGTGTTTTGACACAAAGAATCAATCCAGTCAGAGCTGTCAGAAATGTGTCCTGCTGGCATCAATGGGGCAGAAGTAATATGTGGCAGAATAATAGGTGGAATGGTTGTCCCAAAGTCAGCCCGACTTTCTGTGGGGAAAGAAAAGGGAAAAAAAGAAGCGTATTTCTAAATTCAGATGATTTCAAAAGATTTCTGACATCGATCCAGCTATAAAAGTAGCACATGGCACCGCAGTTGCTGTGCGAGGACTTGCTGTTCTTACAGTTCTTACTCAGCTTTGAGGTTGTATTCATGGCAAAGATCCCAGGCCTGAGAACCTCTGCTGCTTTCTGTAGTCTTAAATTCATCTTTGTGCTCCAGCCACACGCACGCAAACAAGCACGCCCTTTTCATGTCATCAGTCCGCACAGAGAGGGCCTCCTCCTGTCATCAAGTCCCTGCTTGCCAGCCAGCTCCCACTCTGCAGGTGGCGGAGTCTCTTGGGTGTTGTGCTGCCTGCGGATGGGTAGTTAAGGCTTATTCCCATCCTTCCCTGAGCTCTTAACAAGGTTGGTTAACTTATTAAGTCACAACATCTTTATCCATCCACTGGTTTCGGAAATACTGACGTGCCAAGCGGTTTGTGTAAAGCCTTTTCGTGATAGAAACTCCACAGTCTGTATAACCAACCTGCACATCTTGCATGAATCCTGAGTATTGCTGCTTGATGAAAGTGTAGCGATTGTTCTGAGACAAGAAACAAGACTAACCCACCATTGTGAGAATGGTGAGAATAGTCATGAGGCGCACATGATCCGAGTTTGGACCCGGATTAACTCCAGATCAGGGCCCTTGTTTGTGACTTGGAAGGCCTCTGCTCTGACATCTTCAGCCTCCTCTGAGTGTTACCAGCACGGTGTTTTAAGAACAGAGTTCTTAAACAGAGTTAGCTCATCTTTTTTCTGCCATGCTTTCACAATGCAGCTCTTCACATACAGCTGCTGTTACCCAGGCTGTGGTAATGCCTCTTTCTTCTTTCTGTGCTCTTGTGCACACCTAAGCCTGGCTGAACGATTGGGATGAGCCCTGCTGTCTGCGTTAACCCTCCTTTGTGGCGTGCCACGGTGGTGCAGGCACAGCAGGCTGTAGAGCAGTATGTCAGAGGTGGCACGAGGCCAAAGTAAAGGCTGTTTCAGAATTTCTGGCCCAGATGGCTAACTCTGCTTGCTCAGAGGGACACAGGGAGGGAACACACAAACTCTGTCCTAGTTTTAATCATTTTCTGTACCAGCCCCAGCATAATGCTGTTAAAGCAGTTCAGAGATTGCCATGAGCTTTAAAAGCTCTACGTGACCTTAACACATTTTATTTCCCCCTCCAAATATGTAAAGTTTTAAATGAAAAGTGAAGAGTTTTGCATTTTACCAAGGAAGAGAAGAGTCTGTCGAGTTTTAAAGCAGAACTCTTACTTTTGCAGTTTAAAATCATTGCTAAGAAATGAGGGCAGCAGCAGTTGAATACACTGGTGTTGTGAATATATTAATTAGAAATTGACATATCCAAATGCTTTTCTTTTTTTTTTTTCCCAGCTAGTTCAAGCAGAATTATACACCGTCCCTACAAGTCTTGCTTTGTCTCACTCTTTAGGGTGTGTATCCTTTCATTGGGTTTAGCTGTGAGAATACAGAATTATGCACTCTTTTGTAGTCCTGTATCAACTTAAGGCAGGTTAGTTAAATTGTAGAACATTCCCTAGGCAGGAATACCTTTTATAAGGGCACATCTACTGGTTCTTATTCCTGTAGATCTGGGGGAAAGATGATTAACCAATGTGAAACATTCTTAGGCTGCTACAACAGCTTGTATGTTTGAAGTGTTCTGAATCTATCTTGGAAGAAAAAAAATCCCAGCAAATTTCAACTCTATTCAAGGAGGTTAAACTTAAAAAAGCTGTGTTGATTATGTCTGAAGTTTGTCATAGTTACTGCTTTTCTACGTGGGCATTTTGGGAATGTTTGTTCATATACAGCTGAACGTTAGCGTAAGTAGTTGCAGATTCAGTCAAGGAGCCGCTCATGAAATAGTATTAACAGCAGAGCTACAGGCTTCCGAGTACTTCTATTAACATGTAACTTTTGTTTGTAGAATGAAATGTGTCTTGCCACACAGCAGCTTTCGAAGCAGCTCCTTGCCTACGAGAAGCAGGTATGTTCAACATCTTACCTTTGGTTTACCCTTCAGCACCTGCAAAGAAGCCTGTTCAAAAAGCATTCTTTCCAAAAGTGCTTAGCCCATGGGATTTACTTGATTTCATGTGAAGGGTTTTGCAAAATGCCCTGGGATGTTCAACAGACGAAGTCACTTCTCAGCATCTTAAAACATAAAAGAAAGAAACAAACAAAAACAGTGCAAATTATTAGCTAATGAATTTATGAAGATGCGAGCTAATCAGTTCCTACTGTGTGACTATAACTTTAAAATGAGCCTAATAAGCATTCATTGCATGTTGTCTAAAATCTATTAATTCTGAACAAGAGAAACAGAGTATAAAGAACTTGTATTAATGAGTGGCTACTTTTTCTTCATTTGGTTTTACTGTAGAGTCATCTTTTAGCTGTGTAGCGAAACACTTCGTGTGTCAGCTTTGTTGATACTCACCCAAGGCATGTTTCTGTTTTCAGCATTTTGCCTTAGGAAAAGGAGATGAAGAAGTGATATCCACCCTTCATTACTTTTCCAAAGTTGTGGATGAGGTAATTTGAACTGCCAGTATTCTATTATTACAATGGTAATGGAACATCGGAGGGTTATTTCTTGTGGTCTTTTCCCTTTTGGTTCTGAACCTTCCCACTGAAGGTTATATTGCGCCTGGGTTTTACAGAGTCATTTAAACAGAGGTGGAAAGAAGTGTAGTACCGCCCTTTAGTAATGATGTCTTTAGCTCTGCGCAGCACCAGAGCTGGATCTGCAGCCTCCTCTCCCATGCTATTCTCAAAGCGAATCTCAACGTACTAAATTGGGGAATTAGAAGAGAGTCTGAAGCAGGACATGTTTCAAATAGACTGGGAACATTTTTAATTTCATTCAATTTAAAAATGGCATGTACTTTTTCAAGCTCTAAACGCTTTAGTTTGAGCCAGAACTGCCCGTGAATGGACGCAGGACGGTTAAAAATTTGGAGTGCTGTGCTTATCCCGTGGATTACTCTAATGATACAATGAGAAGAATCTTAAAGATGAAGTTTGCCCTTAGCCTTCTGCTGCACGTGTGCTCTCGGGAGATAACTGAAAGGATCATTTACTGCTACAAGCCTTGTACTTGTCTTCGTGAAGTATGAGCAGTTAAAAACTAGAACTTTAGCCTTCCTAGATATGAGAGACCTGTTCCCTTTGTGAGGGAAACCAGAGAACCTTGCTGCTCAGTTCTTTCAGCCTTTCTTTCCCTCACAAGAGCCTTCTCGTTCCTCAGCCTCCTCTTATGTGTGTTAGCTGTCCCCTCTACCTTTGTTCCAGTTGTCCTGTGTACAGGTGTTGAGTTGCCCTCGTCAAGTTCTGTATTGTCAGGTGAGAAAAGCTGACTTCATCCTTTCCTTGCTAATCGGCCTGGAGGCCTTCACAATGATACTGTGAGCAAGTGCAGGGATTATCGTGTCCGTGTATGGCACGTATTAGGTGCTCTAGCAGCGTGATTGATAATTGTCACAACCCATTTAAGATTCAGCATGCCATTGCTGACACAAGAGCCTCTCCTTCATCCTAAACGATGTCAAGCGTGCTTTAAAATATGTCTCCGTCTGCTGAATTTTAGAGAGACGCAAAGGAAAGAGGAAAATGCTGGGAAAGTTGAATACTGGCCCTTGTTGTGACTGTGTCCTGGGCAGTCCTCGTGATTGGAGAGAGATTGTGGTCACAGAAGTGGAACTGTAACTCTGTGCTATACAGGCTAACAAAAACTGGTTGGTGAAGGCAGATTACACATGAAATCTTACTTGGTTAATGACTAGAATTAATGGTGAACTGCCCTAACACAGTTCCCAGTATGTGGGAACTGGAAAGTTCTGGGATCCCTAAAAAGCAGTAGGCAGGAATTAACCAGGGGCAAAACCCCCATCTGTCTCTCAAAATTGTGCTTTAAGCACTGAAGTGCTGGTCTGTAGCCATGAGTGCCATTTTTCTACTAACTTGATCAGCACTTGATTTTTTTAGCTAATATTAAGATGTGTTTGACATGAATTTCTAAGGTGACCAATATAAAGGCCCAACAGCAGAATTTCAATAAACTGCTTGATGCTTGCTGCTCATGGATTTTTAATGCCTTGGAGAGGGCTTGGATGAGGCCAGGACAATTAGTAGTGTAGAGGTGTTCATCTGTGAAGTTACTCAAAACCTGACTGGATGTGGGCCCGGGCAGCCTACAGAATCACAGAATGGCCCGGGTTGGAAGGGACCTGAAGGATCATGAATCTCCAACCCCCCTGCCGCAGGCAGGGCCACCAACCTCCCCATTTAATACTAGACCAGGCTGCCCAGGGCCCCATCCAACCTGGCCTTGCACACCTCCAGGGATGGGGCATCCGCAACCTCTCTGGGCAGCCTGTTCCAGCTCCTCACCACTCTCATAGTGAAGAACTTCCCCCTGACATCCAACCTAAATCTTCCCTCCCTCAACTTAAAACTATTTCTCCTTGTCCTGCTGTTATCTGTCCTTTCAAAAAGTTGACTCCCCTCCTGTTTATAGGATCCCGTTAGGTACTGAAAGGCTGCAATGAGGTCACCCCGCAGCCTTCTTTTCTCCAGGCTGAACAAGCCTACTATAGCTGACCCTACTTGAGCCAGGTAGTTTGTGCAGATATCAAGAGATCCCTCCAAACTAAACAATTCTGTAGTTGTGTGAACCGTGGTGACACTTGGCAGTCTTGCTGCAATATTTCTGATCCCAAATGGTGGAAATATAAATCCACCAGAAGACTTTACATAATTTTTCTTGATGAAAGGTTTGCTAAAGAACTTTATATTCCTTGTGATTCAAGTTAACAAATGTGCCATATAGCCTGTATCAGCACTGGTTACAGAGAGTTCAGTGACAGACAGAGTGTGTTATTCTTTTTAATTGCATCGTGTCTTACAGCATTCCTCTGTTCTCTGTTTTAGCTCAATGTTCTCCATTCTGAATTGGCAAAACAGCTTGCAGATACAATGATTCTCCCGATAATACAATTTCGGGAGAAGGATCTCACAGGTAAGTTGTATGGTCAGTTTGAATTTTCCTCTGGGTATTCCTTCTTGCTTATTTTGTAATAAGCTGAGACATAGTCCTATATAAGAATTGGTTCTTCTGATAATCCGCGCTAAAGTTGTGGGGTTTTGTTGTTGTTTCTTTTTTTCCCTGCTGTAGAATTGCATTGACAGATATTTTCACTTGGACATAAACAGTGCAATTTCACCAGATATACATTATGCCCTGGATGGGTTAAGTTTGGAAATACACAGCCTTGTTCTTTGTTGTGTCACTGCACTCCTACACGGGCGTACTTTCGTTGAAGCCAGTGATGATTTAGTTGCCTAAAACAGGGAAATTTAGCAGTGAATCTGGCTTGCAAACAGCATTAATCCCTCTGCAGAAGTTTGGGATTGTTTGAAAAGCACAAGCAGGAATACTTTCCTAACTTCACAGTATAATATATCCCCTCCCTTTTAAGCAGTTAGTCCTCTTTTAAGTCCCTTCCATATGCGGGTAGTTCCAAGTAACTCGATTGTGCAAACTTGGAAATTCCTTACTTAAACAGCAAAGTAGCAAAGCAATAGTGCAAACATTGGGTGTAACTTCAAGAATCCAATTCTTTCAAGGCCAAGATCAAGGACACTCTAACCTATTCATGCAGCAGGAGCGTGAGTTCTTACTGCAGAATTAAAGAAAAAACAACCATTTCTCATGCTAAATTTACTCTCCTGCTTATATGCTTCTTAAAGACATCGTGATACTGGAGACAAAAAACAACCCAGAACCCTGCAGCTAAGCAGTGAGTAGTTTAGTTTTCTTGTACCATAGAATCTCATTTGAAACTGCAGAGACATCAAGGTGGTTATAAAAATGGATATGTTGTTCACAGTGTAGAGTCAAGAATACGTAGCAGTATTTGGATGGTAAGGTATTGGCTCTATAAAGGCTTTAACACCTCCTTAATGTGGCTTCAACTGATACAGTGAATCATTTCCCATCTGTAGGGATTTTGTTCCTTGTTCATGAAAGGAGACAGAAAAGACAGAAACCTCAGCTGCTTTGTAAGAAATAATGAAAGTTCATTTAGTTTCCCTAGATGTCAAAATCTCATTCATTCTGCCTGTTCGTCCGGTCACCTTTTTTCATAATCTGTAGGGCAACGTTTTGGTGAGGGGACTGACCATGTTGAAATTTCATCATAGGATTAGATGTGGAAACGGAGAAGATTAACTGTGTTCTTTTTTTGTTTGCTTGTTTAACTTCTGGTCTTGTTATGTATTGAATATTGTAGAAACCTTTAGGTGCGAGTTAGTCACACCTGGAAGAAATTTCTATCATTCTACATTAGAATCATGTGGAAGTGTTCTGGGAAGACAAAGCTGGCATGAAGCTGGTTTGTGAATAGATTGTTAAAAATAATCAGAGACCATGATGACATCCTACAGTTGCACCGTTTTTCTTCTCACAGTTGCATAATGGCAGGCCTTATGAATGTGCTTGCTTTGTAGCCTTTTGAGTAGGATTTTGCCAGCTACAATGTACAATGATGTGAGGACTGAGAGCAGTTTGTATCCCATGCTTTTCAAAGTTGAGCCACCTGTTTAGTATCTCTTCTACCTGCCTGAGAAACTGGTGGCCAGTGTTTGTCACATCAACATCATAGCTGGCAATCAGATGTATCGGATAACTGTTTCTTTTCACAGAGAGTAGCAAAAGAAGTTCCTTGTTGATGGAGAAGATTACATACATGAAAGGGGCTTAGATCCTGTGTCACTGGGACTTTGTTAAAGTTCTTGATATCACGTAAACTTTGTTGGGATGTTCAGAACTGTTGATAGACAATGGGCTTTTTGTGATAGCAAGCACAGTGAAATGGTGCTTCTTTGGGCCAACTACACTGACAGATGAGGAATCTTTTTCACGGTGATAACTTTCTCTATCAAGTAAACTAACTCAACTCTTATTTTCCTGTCTGCCTATTTGTTTGTCTTGCAACTGATCTGGTATGATATAATTTTGAAGACAGGCATAACACTCTGCTTTGAAAGGATTGGAATGGCAGGCATTCAGCATGCCATCAGTGAGCTCAGTTGAACTGAGTGTTTACAGCAGTTTTTACTTTGAATGTTCGATTTCTCTTTTTCAGAAGTAAGCACGCTGAAGGATCTTTTTGGCCTTGCCAGCACCGGTATGTTTCCTAGTTTCATTTGTTTCTAACGATACGCACCTGTTATATCACAGAAGACATTTTTAATCTGTGCACACACACATCACATTTCTAAAAAAATAATATTCCTTGTCTACAGAACATGACGTGTCCATGGCAAAGTATAGCAGGTTACCGAAAAGGAAAGAAAATGAAAAGGTAAAGAACGTGAGAGGGAAAAGGAAAAGTTTGCATCAGCCATTCTGTCTTCATCACTGTAGCTAATCCTTACATAAGCTTATGAACTTTGGAGAGTTCATCAGTTCAGTTCACAGTAGCTCAGGAGTACTGGTGATCTAGTTTCTAAGCAGACACAAAGCTTTTAGACGTGAACTCAGCAGTTATACCTGTTTCTCCAAGCTAGGCAAGTGTTGCTGAACTACAGCCCTTGCGGTCCAGAGGATCTCTTCAGATGGAGGCAAATAGCCAAATGGCTATAAATAGACTTGCATAGGCCTACTGTTTTACAGCTGATGTGGTGATGCTGTATCACTGGGTACAATTCATTGCAAAGCGTGTCTCAAAGCTTTGTGTCTGCTATTTATAAAGCATTCCATTGTTCTACATCTGCCTGTAAGCTGTCACTTAGGGCACACCAAACTGTGTTGGTGGGGTTGCTCTGTGTTTCTTCTTCCTTGCCCACTGGACCACTGTTCCAAAATAACGCCTCTATATGCCAGAAATGTATGATGGCCCTATGCTGAGAGGGCTCCAGTTCTACAGGATGGTCCTTTAAAGGGCGTGAGTTGCAGAACAGAATGTGATACAGCATATTATGAATTATTCATCTCTGTGTTCTGCACTTGGAGGCTTGTGTTGCGATCTCAGCTGCAAGCAAATCTCTTGCATTGAGATCAGATCCAGAATACTAGTTGTGGTAGTTTTGTAGTTAATAACCACAGGGACTGCCCAAATGCTGAAGTATTTTTTACAGAGCAGGGATTAAAGTTGATTTGGGTTTTGGATTTCCTTTGTTAGTTTCTCATCCTTCATGTTAACGCATAGAAGTTCTGTAATGAACCTTGTCTGAAGATAACTTGAAAATAATCAGTAAATGTATCCTTATGCACAGTAGCAATTTGTCAACATACTTACCAATTTTTGTTTAGCATAAGGCAGAAGTGGCAAAAGAAGTGGCGAATGCAAGGAGAAAGCAGCATCTTTCATCTCTGCAATATTACTGTGCCCTGAATGCTCTGCAGTACAGGAAGAGAGTGGCAATGATGGAACCTATGCTAGGATATACACGAGGACAGGTATGGACAGTAAAACTACAGTTAGGCCTCTCCCTGGGAAAAGTAAAACACTGTAGCTCTGGATTGATCAATTTATGAGAACTGACAAATGAAAACAGAGAAAAATAACCCAAAACTTTATTCAGCATGCCTAGGTTCTAACAACCGTTTACATTTGTGACAGGTAGTTCAATGTTTAGGTATTGAAGAGAGATACCGGTGGGGTTGGGGAAAAACGTACTGTACACTTGTATGCAAAATCAGCCTGGGTTTAATTCTTTCACAGCTAAGTTTTCAGTACAACAGCGTTTACTTCTACTGTTTACTCAGCGTCTGCACAAACTCTCCTATGTAGCACTTTCCCTCCTGGCACGTAATGCTCAGCATACTGATGAGGAGTGCACACCACAAGGAACAGAGCATGCACTGGAGAACTAGAAGAACAGAACAGTAGGGTGGATTGAGCATAAGGCTGGGAAATCCTGTGCCTAATCTTCATTCTGCCAGCAATTTGTTGTAATGGCTGAACACACATTTCTCAGATCTGTGAGATGAGGCAGTAATACTGTTAATTTGACTCTCCGGGATGTTAGGAGGATTAATACACCAGTGCTTTCACAGAGCTTGATTCTCATTACTGGCCCATCTTAAGTATCTGTTGTGCTTTGAAACTGATGAAAGAAAGCAAAGGGAAAAATGAGAGCTGGGCTGTGAAAATAATAAAAATGGGTGCAATGGTCTGTTTGAGATGGCAGTGCGGATCATGTTTTTTGTTGATAAGGTGCTCTGTATAAAATAGGTATTTAATGAGAATTCAGTCACTTTTCCCAGCATGGGAGTTGATACTGCTTCTTTGTTTTATAATTGTTTATCCCGAGCAAAAGAACTGCGCCAGTTTCCCTTTTGTGGAAGCCAAACAACCTCCTTTATCTGGAAGAATCGCCATATCTCAGTGCTTTGTGCAGGGAAGTCTCAGGTTGTCATGGGAAAGGCAGAGTAGCCGGAAGCCGGTTGATACTGATGTTTCAATACTCAGAATCACCCTTCAGCTTATAAACTATATATTTTCTTTATTAATTATTCAAAACGTGTGGCTAGTGCTTCACATTCCCAAAGGAAGAGCAGAACATAAGGAATTTTTAGAAGAAGTAGTGGCTAATGTACAGGATTTATTTGACTGAAAACTGTCCTCAAAGTCTAAACTGGGCATGTCAATCCCCCATTGTTATCAGTGGAATGCAGTGTTCTTCCCTCCTGCAGTAGGCTTCTGAAATAAACAGGTGAAGCATCCTTGAAGAGAGCCTGCTTTCTCTCCTTTGTAAAGGGAGTCTGTGGCCAAGCATATAGTTGCAGAAATCTGAGATGTAAGTAAGGGGAATCCTATGAGCCAGAATTAGGGAAAATGAGTGGAATCACGAGTAGTGTTGTGTTAAATAAACTGCTTAACAGCAAATAATCGTTTGGAAGTTTCTGCATTTCTTTCTAGAGTAGTTTGCTCAATGTTTCTGATAAAACTAATTAATTACACACACATACCACAAGCCATGTCCATGTTCCCACTGTGTCCCAGAGCAAGAATCCAAGATAAAGCCCACATGGAACTGTGTAGCTGTGCTGTTGCATGCTGGCTGAGCCAGACCGGCAAAGAGAATGCAGCTTCGTCAGTAAAAAGCACGTTTTGGCCGTTGTGGCTTTTTTTAAGTTCCTTTAGTAGAACACAATCCGTGGTAGAACTGTAGAACGGATTGCTCTGGAGATGTGTGCTAGCACAGCTACACTTCTTCATTTTCCTGACTGACTTTATAGATTTCCAGGTTTGTCCGCTAAATCTAATGGATGATTCACGTCCCATTCGTGTTGATAAGGTGACATTGCTTGCAGTGGCTTGTAACACCACAGACCCAATTCTGCACTGTGCCAGTGTGGGAGAAGGCTGCCTGTTCCCTCTTTGTGGTCATTCAGCTAGTTCATTGGAAACATACCTGTCAGCAGCCAACAGCTTATGTGTGTAAAAGGGCATGTGAGAGCGTGGAAAGGTGCAGAAGAGAAAAGTACAAAGAAAGGCAACACAGTTGTTTCAACCATTATTTGATTGCCAGCCCAAAGCATCAGTCATAATGGGATCAGTGCTAACACAGTCCTCACAACCTGTTATTTGTCTGCCAGAACCGAGATGACTTCCAGTGTCCCTTCTTTATATTTTTCAGATCAACTTTTTTAAGAAAGGAGCGGAGATGTTTTCCAAAAGATTGGACAGCTTTTTGACATCTGTTTCGGACATGGTTCAGAGGTGACATAATACTGTTGGTTCTTTTTGTTTGTTCCTTTGAATGCTGAGTAATAGTACTGCAGCCTTTTGCACATAATAGACAGTGCTGCTGTTTCTAACACAGGAGAGTGCTTCAGTGCTTGTATTGCACTGTTGGACATGCTTTGGTACGGCAGCAAGTAGAAGGGAGGGGGAGAGGGATGTTTGTGCACATAAAGGAAAGTACCGTCAGTGCACTGAGGAGTATTTTTTACAGTGTAGCCAGGGAAGCATTCAAGTGCTTTCTTATACCACAGTGTCTCTTCATGAACACAAAAGCATGACATTTGGGCTTGAAATGGGTTAATAGAATTAATATAATAAAGTGAAAGTACATTCTGAATTAGAGGTATTTATACTTGTTGGCTTTTCTGTAATAATAATCATGGATTATTATTACAGCAACCTTCCAAATAAGGATTTAGGACCTGTAGTGTTTGATGTTGTAGCTACACAAGGTAATTAAAGCTCCTTGCCCTAGAGACAGTACTTATCACATCCAGTGTAGGCTGTGTCAGTTCACTGAGTTCAGCCTGCTTTGTTTAAGTACCTATTTCAATAAACTGCCCCACTTTTGTGCTTCTACTTTCGAGATCCTTTCTTCCTTGTTCCCTCTCTTTGTCCTCCTCTGTTCTAGTGAAGATTGACATTAATTATAATTAAGTCCTTGTAGATGTTGTAAACTTTACATTTAAAACATAATCACATTGGAGAGAACGCTCATTGTTTATTTTAAATCAGCAGGAACACTGAACTGAACCCTCTGCTTTATAGCTTCACACCTTTCATTCTGGAGTGTATCCAAATCATTACTTATTCTGACTTGGTGGCATTTTAGATAACGCGTACTTGTTAATTTGAGAACAGTGCTATAAGTAATCTCCCTGTGTAGGAGACTGTCTTTCTCTAAATGATTTTTTATTTCCTATAACTTTATGCTTATTTGTATCTCTTTCTGTGCTCAATTCTGACATAAGTTCCTCTACAGTGTGCATAGTGTTTGTACAGTTTGGAGGACGGGCTTTCAACTCCCTTGAAGTAGTGCCCTTCATTAAGGGTAGGCACACTGCCTGTGTCTTACAGGCACGGGGAGGATCTTACCACAGGATCATCACTGTAGAATAAGCACTTGCTGAAAAATCTGGCGTGTTTGTGTTCTAGATAGGACACAACACTGAAAGGAAGCAAAAACGGACTGCTTTATTTGTCTGGGTCTGGTTTTGATGTTTTTCTGTCATGTAGCAAAGCTGGAAAGGGCAACTGAAATGTAACTGGTGCAGTTGTGTGACACCTTTGGAAAACCCCAAAGAGAAGCTCCCAGAATTGTGAATGACATTGTGCAGCTCAGCACTTACTGACACAGGACACGGTTTCACTGCTAAAGGTTATACAGCCACTGAAAAACATGCTGCCCACTCCTTTCTTCCTTCAGTGCTGGGGATCACAAGGCCTCAGTGAGTCAGCTCTGCTTGCTAATCAAGCTGAAAGCTTTTTGTTAGATTTGTTTTCCTTTGGAACAAGCTGAGGAGAGCCACTGCGCAGTTACAGAATTTCAGCACTGATGTTGTCTTGCATCTGTTTAAGCTGACTGTGAAACTGACTCTTCATATGTAGAAGTATATTAATCTCTATAGTAAATACTGCTAGCAGTGTCAAAACACATTAGAAAGGAAAAACTACTGAAATATTCTCAGTAACCATTTGGTCTAGCTGCCACAAATGTGTACATAGAATTGACAGATTTTCCTACCTTTCTATCTTGAAGATAAGCAAGATGGGCCCTAGGAAGAGGATTTCAGTCTCAGGAACTCTGAAGATGCTGGGGCAGTTTTGTTTTTAAGAAACAAAAGGCTCTGTACAGCCTGTATCACATACTCATGTACTCCAAAAGGGCAGCAAGTAGGGGTAAAAGATGCTTAAAGCATAGATGTCCTTTTAAATGCCTTCTAAGGTGAGCAATGACAAATAACTCTTATCTTCCTACCCCATAAGTTTTCCTAATATCCTCGGAACCTACTCTAGGGAACCTCTTTTAGCATGGGAGTGGACTAGATAATCTCCACAGGTCCCTTCCACCCCTTAAGTTTCAGCGACTCTGTGATAACAGCTCCTCAGTTTTGGTAAAGATAAAGAAGAAATCAAATACTTATATGGCTTCTCTGGGAGTCGAAGGACAGCTGCTGCAGTGTGGCCCTTGAGAGGTGATCTCATCCGGTTACCTGCTGAGAGCAGGATCTGCTTGAGTAGAGTGCTCAGGGCTGTGTCCAGTTGAACTTTGAGTCTCTTTCTATCTCACATATACAGTATCTTGCTACAGCTTGTGTCCATTGTCTTTCATCTATCACTGCACATCCCCAAGAAGGGCTGGTTCCATCTGTTTCCATCTGCCTCCATCTGCTTTATTCTCTCCCTCTAGGTTATTAAGCTACCTCCTCTTCATCTTCATTCCATAAGGCTGGAAAACAATTCTACAGCCTTTTCTCACATCACGTGCTCTGCTTCTTGTCTTGTTTTGTGTTTCTGACTTTCATGTGCTGGGGCACCAAAACTAGACACAGTGTCCTACTGAAGGCTTGCAAACCACTGGATAGGTGGGAATTATGACTTCAGTGAGCTGCTAACTGTACTATTGCTCATGCAGCCCAGGATGTAAGGGCATGGTGCCGGCTTGTGCCGCAGGACCTTCGGTCCTTTGCTGAAATCTTTCTACCCAGATGCCTGCTGGTGTTTACTGTTGCATGGGGTTTCTCCATCTCAGACAGGACTTCGCCTTTGCTGAACTTCATGAGGTTCTTTCACCCACCAAGCTAGACATTGCATTACAGCAGGCAATCAGGATGGCCAGTTATGATTTACCCTTGGTAAATCTGTGCTTGCTGTTCCCAGTTGCCACCTTCACCTTCATGTGCCTGGAAATGGCTTCTCAGAGAACTTGCAGCAATTCCAGCATGCTATACCAGGAATAAGAAGTTGTTCGGTGTAAGTCAAGAGATACCACAGCAAAGCCTGCTTTGAACTGTGCCATTAGAGCACCATCTGTATATGTTCAGCAAAGCAAACTCAGGCATTGATTTTAGAAGCTGTCACTCAAAAAAAACAACCCAACAACTTAATTCTTCATTCTCAACACTTAAACATGCCTCCTGTTTACTCATTTCAGGCTTACAGAATAATTCTGATCATTATCCCTGCACACTGTTTGGGGAAAGAAGATAACTATGTTGAGTACAAACTGGAGGGGAAAAAAGGCACAGCTATTATAAGAGACATTGAGAGAAACACCTTCAAGCGGGGCTTTCACAATAAAGAGCAAGGGGAAATCCTGGCTATGCTTTTGCTGCTAGCCTGCCATACACACAGCCATATTTTCTTTAAACCATTGTTAATATCTTCAGAGCATACACATCTTGTCTCTTTGGCCTCAGATGGCATTTTCCTGGAGTAGTTCCTTACTGTATGTTTCTTCCTTCTATTCTTTCCTAACTTAACTGATTTATTCAGTCCTTAGGGAAGGACTCAGCCCTGTAGTCTTACATTTCCTATAAAAATCTCATCTAAAAATAAAGTTTATCTTTGCATTCATTACTCTCCCAACCAGTAGGAGATTTTACTCAAATGCTTTATATATTTAAATGGATTCATATATAATCTCAACTGATATTTTTTGCTCGTGTTGGGTCACAGATGTTATCTGTATCCTGCTATGAATTGACTAATGGTGGTTCTGAATTTGTTTTGTTTCTCAGCATACAGGGAGAGTTGGATGCCGAAGCTGAAAAAATGAGGATATCCCAGCAGGACTTAATTTCAGTTAATGAGTCTGTTTACACCCCAGACTCTGATGTAACTTCACCTGCTATCAATAGGAATCTCATCCAGAAGGCTGGCTACCTTAATCTTAGAAAGTAAGAGAGCTGTTGCTGCCTGCTGCTTTCTGTAATTGCTGACTAGTTGCTGTATCATTGGGTTTTTTTAGGTCTTCAACACTTCTCAGATAATGATGTTTTAGGCTCCTGAATTGCTGTGATAGCTTTACCCTTCAACTCCTATGTGTCTCTGTCACCTTTGAAAATGTGTTTGAGAAGCTTAAACCCAATTAGAGGCATATGATACAATTTCCCTGAAAACAGAAGTTTGCTTCTGGTTGAATTCGCCTTTAGGGATGATTGTCTGTGATTAGCTGGGTAAAAGTTAGAAGCCTGTATGTCTGGGCTCGGATTGTTCCCAGTTCTTAGGGCTCAGGAAAACACAGTGTTTACAAAGAACAGCTAGCTATATTTTGTATTTAATATGGGTTTTCATAAACCACCTCCTTTGCATAAATACAAGTTTTATGGATTGTACAAGTTAAATGTATGCCATACATAGAGTTACCTCTGCAGATTTTCCAAATAAAATCTTCCAGTGCCTTCCAGAGGAGCTGTGGATACAGCAGCAGAGTTAGGTGGCATAGGATAACATGGTCTATGTAACTGAAAAAAGTCAGTTCATTTCTGCCTTACTTGTAATATTCTTTTCTTGTTTTCCTTCTGGGTTGCAATATAACAGAAAGGATTTCATAGCAAGGCAGATAAGCTTTGAGGTACTGCAGAAGACGCTTACGACGTCTCTGTTACAAAATTGCTCATGCTGCTCAGCAGCTTGAAAATAAATACTTTTTTATTTTTTTAATCAAGCTTGATAGTATTTCATGTCAGTTCCTCAATGCTAACAATGCATGTATTCCATAACTAGGGGATCCTGCAGAGAATCTTCTTACCTTGGGTTGTTTAGAATTAGAAAGCCCCATCCAGGCTGGATTGAGCAACTTGATCTGGTGGGAGATGTCCCTGCCTATAGCAGAGGGGTTGGAACTAGATGATCTTAAAGGTCCCTTCCAACCTTAAGCATTCTATGATTCTGTGAGATTAATTCTTCAGCTTAGATTAAGGATTAATCTCTGCTAGGAATAGGTGTTGATTTTACTTCTCATCATTACAAATTTTGCACGGGTACGTTTGAAGTTTCTTTAGGTCACGGGGAGTCATTTTTAAATAGTAATGAGTTTTTATCATTGCATCTTCTTTTTAGTAAAACAGGTCTGGTGACTACAACTTGGGAAAGACTGTACTTCTTCACCCAAGGTGGCAACTTGATGTGTCAGCCGAGGGGAGCGGTAGCTGGAGGATTGATTCAGGACCTGGACAACTGCTCTGTTATGGCTGTGGACTGCGAAGACAGAAGATACTGCTTTCAGATCACTACTCCTACAGGCAAAACGTATGAGAGACAGGCTTTATTGAGGACAGCCAGTCACGCCTGCCTGTTCAGATATTGTTTCATGTAAATCTTGCTTGCTATAATAGTAGGCCTTTCTGGGTTTCCGGAAGGTTGTTAACTAAGAGCGTGTTCATTTCCATCTTCCCTGACAACTGTCTGAAGAGCAAAGGCAGTATCCTTTAGCTGCAGCCTGTTTGTGATTTTTGTTCCTTTAAAAGTTAATGGAGACATGGTCTATTGACACTGTAAGACTGGGAGTCCTTCTGTCCACTGCTAGCGCTGATACACTATGTTTGTATTTTAGGGGTATAACTCTTCAAGCAGAAAGCAGGAAGGAATATGAGGAGGTAAAAATGTTGTCTTAATGTTGTCATTCTTGTATAAACGTGAGCATGAAGAGTTCAGCTTTCATTTTTTGCCTTCTAGTGGATATGTGCCATCAACAACATTTCCAGACAGATCTATCTCACCGACAATCCAGAGGTGGGAGATTGTTTCCATCTTTCAGTCCATTCCTTACCATTTGCTTTACTGTTGTTCATTATGTGACAATGCATCCAATGTTGCTCTGTTGTCTATTTTGTTTTCCTAGGCAGCCGCAATCAAGTTAAATCAGACAGCCCTACAGGCAGTGACTCCCATTACTAGCTTTGCAAAAAAACATGAAGCTCACCATTCCAGGTACTGCATTCACTTTCACAGACATGAGACTGCTGCCTGCTCAGTCACACTCCTTCCATGTGGCAGCAGTCACCCAGGAGACGGTCCTGTCTAGCCCCTGCCTTTACTATCTTATGTGTTCCAGCAAGTTCCTTTACTTCTGATGTTACCTGCTGAAAGCTAGAAGAGATGCAGTGTTGAGGGTAATACTTACTGTTCTACAGCACAGCCTTGAAGCTCCGTGTAGTTGCCACTGCATTTTTGTTGTTTCTTCTAAAAAAAATACACTTTAATTCTAAGTGCTTTGCAGTAAAGGAACAACTTGTGATGTGAATAATACAGCACAGCTCCCATTGTACACTGAAATATTCTTGCACGTTATCTCAACTAATTCCTATCAGTCAGGAGGATGGCCTCACTGTGCTGTCAAAATAGTTACTGTTGTTCTCACGTGCTCATTCACATCAGTCAGTCAATCTCTGAAGAAGATGCAGGAGGAGATCTGTATGTGACACTTCTTAACTATCACGTTGCTTGTGGCCACATAAGATCTCAAAGACTGGCCAGGATTTGCATGTTCAGAAACAAGTCCAGCTCTCTGTTATTTGAACTGGCCACCAGAGGGCAGGGAGGCAAACAGCAACATGCTCCAGGCAGTCAGTCTGCATGGAGTTGATCTGCATTAGGGTTTAATATACCAACAATTTATTTGTTTCTAAATAATTGTAGGTATAAAACATAGGACAGATTTTACTTTAGACCTCAGTAATGCTCATTTATGTCAATGAATACTGCTTCAATCCACTTCGGATCTTTGGATAATCTTGTCTCCCTTCCAAAGCACAGATGTGGTGTCACCGATTAAAATGTTTTTTTTCCCCTTTTAACTTTAGCCAGAATGTAAAGAATACAGATAATGGTAAAACGACTCCCAGTGAATCAGCTGGCATTCAGGACTCCACACAACTTATTGCTCTTGGAACGCCGATTCAGTTTGATATTGTACTGCCTGCCACAGAATTCCTGGACCAGAACAGAGGTGGCAGGTAAGGTCAGAGATGGTGATTTCTCACCTTAGCGGAGTGACTTTTGGAGGGGAATATCAGGTGTTACAGCATTTATATGTGGTGACCGGAATCTATCCTGATAGTTTTCATTCTTCTTTCACAGGCGTGCAAACCCATTTGGGGAGTCTGAAGATGGTAGCAAAGATGAGCAGGAAGGTCAGTGCTTCATTTTCATTATCTAGGGATAAAAGCAGCCATGATCTCAGGCTTAATTCAGCCCTCTCCAGTGTCTCTTAATGAAAGCACCTGGCATAATGGAGCAGGAGCAGCAACCCATAGTACAGTTGAAGCTGGTTGTGTTTCAGAAGCCTGTCTATTAAATATCGCCGCCTGTGAATACAAACACTTTTCTTCTTTGACAGTCCAAGCTGTATTGCAGATTAGGTTTATTTCAAAAGTTTAAAGGCAAAAAGACTTACTTGGTCTTCTTAAATCTGCTGTCCCATCACAAAGTAGGATGGCTCACAGAGGGGCTATGAGAAGCAGGCACCTCTACACCATCAGAAACAGCAGCACCCTGAGCCACTGCAGGATATGGGAGTGTGCAATGCCCGGTGCCTGCCCTATGTCTCAGATTGCACAGCTGGATCACCATAGCACAGCTGAAGTGTAGCATTCTTTGTGGTGCTGCCACTTGAAGCAGCTTAAAACTGGGTCAGAACAACACCTGGCTCATAGAAGGCAATCACCACCCACATGTTTATCTCTGTATTTCCAAGGGGAAAGAAAGTAACTCTATCACTATTTCCAACTACTAGAAAATGAAGTAGCGCAGTGAGAGAAGTTACGCCTTTTGTCTTCCAGATTCACTCCTGCAGCAGATGTTCGTCGTTCGGTTTTTAGGATCCATGGCTGTCCAGTCAGACAACACAAGCGAGGTGATTTATGAAGCCATGAGACAAGTGTTAGCTGCTCGTGCGATCCATAACATATTCCGTATGACTGAATCTCATCTCATGGTCACCAGCAAGAACCTGAGGTACTGCAAAATCTTCACTGCTTATCCCTTGTCAGTATGCTGTCCTCTTCGTGAAACTTGGAATGAGGATTTTCTGCTTCTCCAAGAAATGCACCCTTCAAGGGAGCGAGACCCTGAGATTGACTTCACTGGGAAGAATACCCTCCTGGCTTCAGTTCTTAGAACATCCTCCCAAAATGTCCAGGGGGCGGTGGGGCTGTAAAATCCTACAAATACACTGGGGAAAAAAAAAGCATTGAAAGATTCTCTTACCTCGCATCTAATAACAGCAGAAGAGCCACTGCTCTGTCCTGGTGTCAGTAGTGTCACCATAGAGTATGTCTGGACAAGACTTTAACTGGAGTGTGTGTTAGTACGCACACATACAGCATTAGCTTGTGCCCATGGGATGCTCACCAAGCTGGTGATTCCAGAGGTCGATGTGTGTGCAGCTGGGAGTTGGTCTAGAGTTAAACTTTACCACTGACTGACTTGAAATCACAATAAAACATTTGATTCCATGCATGTTTCCTCACCAGTAAAACTGATACAGTGATTGCCTTATAGTTACAAAGCACCTTGAAGTTACTGATGAGAATTGCTCTAAAAACATCTACCTTTTTTTCCCTACATGTAATTACAGATTAATAGATCCTCAGACGCAAGTTACGCGAGCCAGTGTAAGTAACTTTGTTTTGAATCTGGTTTTCTATCGCAGCATTGAATGCTTAAGCCTATGAACCTGAGCTCTTGACCAAGCCAGCTACATGCTGGTTAAAAAAGGCTTTTATTACCATTTTCCAGTTTGAACTTGCTACTGTGACTCAGTTTGCTGCTCATCAGGACAACAAGAGACTGATTGGTTTTGTGGTCCACCTCCGTGAGACCCCAGGAGAAGAATCCATGAGTGCATATGTTTTTGAGAGCAACACAGAAGGAGAAAAGGTTTGCATAATGTTTGTTAAAATACTTTATTTCTATGTAATACTACAGTGAAGTGGTATTCTGCCTCTCCTTTTCCACCCCTGTTTAAGTTTGCATTGATACTTCTGTTTTAATCCTGAATAAGCAGCAAAACCAGTAACAAAAACCTGAACTTTACCCACATTTCTGATTTCAGATCTGCTATGCCATTAGCTTGGGAAAAGAAATTGCAGAGGCCCAGAAGGTAAGCATATTGATTCCTCACCGACGTGCTTGTTTTGCTGCACGTCTTTCTGCTTTTTCCACCCATTACTGTTTTCACTTCTAAGAACTCCCATTCTTTTCTCCTCTAGGGAAGAAAAAAAATATTGAAGGTTTTCCATCTAAAATAAATGGCAACGTTACCCGACCTGTTGTATAAACACATTCATGTAGAGATGTGACACCACTGCAGTCACATTTCCTGCATGTTTTCACCACTACAACTATAGAACAAGTTGGGGAAACGAGCTTTTAGTCACATGCAGTAAGCACACTAAATAAGAACTTGGTTTTTTAAGTTTTTTCTCCTTGTTTTTCAATAATTATAGCACTGTCAGGTAAGAAAAGCACAATAAGGCTCAAAGTAATGACACTTTTACTTACCTAAGAGGTGTTCTGCTGAAAGGGATTATGTTTCAAAACCTTAAGCCAGAATTATTCCCATTAAAACCTTTAGGTTCCCATTAAACCTTTTAGGTTAAATGTTGTCAAAAGGGGAAAAAAAAAAAAAAGCCAACACAAAAACCTCAAGTTGCAAAGCATTAACATGTGCTGGAGAAAAGGTGCTCCTCTGAAAGATTGCTTTTGCCCACTGAACTTTTGTTTTCCTTCAGGACCCAGAAGCATTAGCTCAGCTAATGAAGTCCGTGCCCTTCACAAACGATGGGAAGTTTGTGCTGCTGAACGACCAGTCGGAAGAGGATGGAGCCACACGTGAAGGAGAGGAGTCAGAAGCATGAAGAACTCTCGGTGTTTCCTCCAGCCTGTATGGGAGCAAGGAGAAGCTGGGAGGCTGTCCAAGAATCTGTTTTTAAATCATCTGCACACACGTGAGGCCACAGCTTCTGGCACCTGCTAGGGGGATGGCGGCATCTTTGCAGAGGTTCCTCGGGCTTCGCAGCGAACAAAAGCAGAACTTTGGCCTTTGGAAATTTTTGCATTTGTGAATGTGTAGTGCAGAGGTGGGCCTGGGACACTGGCAATCTTAGGCAATGTTTCAGCATGAGCCCCTTGCTGCTGGCAGCTCAGACAGCACAGCTGTCAGCCACAAAGGGTTACCGTCACTTCCGCAGGCTCATAGGGAGCAGCCTTCGCTGCTGCTGGAATGAGCTCGAGTTGTAAGCTGTCAGCTCCTTTAGGAAATGCATCAGGCCTCTAACTTCTTCCTGTAGTCAGTTTTTATAGTTTGCATGATTACGTGCATCTGAATGAAGGTTTAAAATGCACTATTTACTTTATTTTCAGATGAAGTTATTTTTAGTCTAGTCTTAAGTGTAACAAGATTTATCTTTTGTGCTAGCCTATTTACAGAGCAATTTGTTCAACACTAAATTTTTCCTATTAATATAATCTATTTTTATATTGCGCCTGGAATAAGCTTACAAAACAAATCTAAGTGCCTACTCTTACCTTTACGGGGACCGCATTCACATTCCATCATTAAATAACGGGCATAATGAACCCCCTTGATTCACTGCTGTAAGTACACGCAGGCAGCAGTGGCCGAGCACGGTTCTTCTCTGGTTAGGGACCTTCAAATGCAGAGAAGTTGCAGAGACAACTTGTAGGACAAGTAATTTTATAATAAAGAGTTCTTTGTATTTTTAACATGGTGCATGCAGCATTGGAGCCTACCAGCAATCTTCAGTTTTCAGAAGCTGAGCAATAAAATGCTAGATGAGCAGGCTGCAGCACACGGACTAGTTTCATTGCACATTCCTGACATTAGAAGCCATATACACCCGCTAAGAAGTTTAGATTTTCTCTTTCTGAAGACATGAGAAGCTGTACTTGGCAAGAACAAACAAATAAACGGGAGTTACTGAAGAGAGAGGTGGGGGAGGCTGTACGGAACATGGCTTATAGTAATCAAGATGGAACAAACAGCTGAAAATTTGCAACTGAATTTGACTCATCTCAAGCACTTGATAGGAATGTAGGTTTTCTGTAAGCAATCTGTGCTAGGGCAGCTGGAAGAGTACAGCTTGCAGTGTTAGCCATGTAATAAATTCATGGAGCTGGTTTGGTGACTGTTTGTAAGAACCATAGAAGAAAACCGCCGGTAACTGACACAAGCATTCCTTCGTCAATAAAAGTTGAAGCTGTCTTATTAAAGAAATTAAAGCCTCCTGCAGTCCTGTTACTGAAGACACTAAGAGTGAGGTTCTGAAAATTACATTTATTAACAGTTTTATGTACATAAGGTACTCTACTCGCACACCAAAGAGACTGAGGTAACAAAATACCCTTTTGTACAATGAGTTAGGAAACATGGTTACATTTGGTCCTTTGTACCTGAGAAGCTGAAAATAGCTGTTGTTGACAGACATCCGATGTTTACTTCTAATTACAGACTTCATTAGGACCTCTAGAACCTAACCTCCAAGCAAAGCTAGACATAACCCAGTGAAGCACAGGGCCGCTGGGACCATCACCCCCTGTCACCAGTGACAACAGCTTTTGACCTCAAGGTGAATGCAACTCTGGGCATCAGCTGTGCTCTGCATCCCCTACGAAGCCCTATGGCTTGGGCCCTTTTATGCCACAGCACCATGACAAGCAGGCTGCAAGGCCACCAGGAGAGCTGCTGCCACCACCTCTGCCCCCAGCAGCCTTGGCCCAGGACAGAGCACGCGGGGGCTGCGGTAGCAGCTGCCTCCTCGGGAAGGCGGACACCTTCAGCCTGTTCTGTGCCTGCCTTGAAGGAAAATAACAGAGATTCATTTTATGTCCCTGCAGCAAACTCATCATCCTCCCTTTCCTTCATCACCTCGGGGAATTTCCAGTGAGCAGCAAAGTTCCGTTTCATTTAGAGAATTTTATTTTTTTCTTTTTAGATCCATCTCATCTCCAGCCAACCCGCTGGGTTCCATTTTGTTCCTATAATCAGAGCAGGAGGGTAAAAGCAATGAAAATAGCACCACAAGAATTCTGCACCCCTTCCAGGTAGCTGGGCAGGGGGTGGGAGGAGGATTTGACGCGACTCACTGACACAGGAGCACCATCCCAAACCAGGACCCACCTCGTTCATAGTTCAGGTAACAAAAGCTTTCTGCATATATATGCTGCTACATGACAATAAAATGTAAGTATAATAAACTACAATCCTCTGTTAGCAAGAATAGCTCTGTTATCACTGCACATATTCATATGAATGTATATACTTTTGCCACATACAGTATACATTCAGGTCCCACCATCCATCGGGGTTCTATAAAAAATAGGCTTTTGTCTTTCCCCTAGAATTTCCATCACCAGAACGACATGAGTGGGTTCATCACCACACATACACACAAACTGCAGAGTGTTACCTAGCTGAGATCCCATCGGTCCAAAACTCATAGGAGAAGGGAAAATACAAACGTGGTCTTTAATACAGAGCACGGCTCATGGCTTGACTGCATCTATCTACCTAGCACGTCCATCCTGAAGGGAAACAAACGCTCTGTGTGTTTCTGCCATTGCTGCAGAAGAACGATAGTGCTGGACCACTCCGCGCCTGGAGCTTACATGACTTGAGATGAGACAAGGATATGGAAATACGTAGCGCTGCTACTGCAACAGCAGAAGCACTGAGACTGCTGCTGTTCTCAGCAACACTACTCCAACTGCTCAGTGCGGGCACAACTTGGTCAAAAAAGAAAGTGCACATAAATTATGACCAAAAAAAAAAGCAAAATGAAGTAATGCAGCATTAGTTAGGGCAGTCTCTGCAGTTGTGACAAAAATATGAACGAGGCCAGCTGATGTAAACAGCTCACTTCTGCTGATGTAAACAGCTCACTTCTGCGTCATGTTTTCCGAGCCAGTGAAAGGACCTTCTTATCAGCCCGCTCTGTCCAGTTGTGACCAAAACATTTGCCCCAGTTCTCTGAATGCTGAACTCACTGGCAGGAAAGGGTGAATCAAAGCCTGCCAGGAATCGTCTTAGCCAACCCGTGGCCAAAGAGCGGGTGGAACAATTAAAGCCATCTGTATTAAAACATCACCTTTTTTGTAATTAGAAGAGATGAAAAAACTGTCAAGTAAATACAGTTAAGAGTGCCAAAAGATAATTCTCAGACTGACTAAAGTAGTTTATTCTAGCTAGTAAAACCTAGAAGTGTTTTATATTCCAGGAGATTAAAACACAACTGAGTCTTTTAATGGAAGTGGAATTCACTGTTAAGCTAACTTGAGCTACTTAGGTCAGGAATCTGAGCAACTCTTGCACAATCTAAGAACCTCTGCTCACAGGCATTAACAGATGTTAAATTTTATACAGAGTTCTCACAGTGTTCAGCAGCTTCTGAAGCCTGCAGTGCAATTATTGTTAATAATCAGGCAAGTAAGACTGAATTGACAACACAGACAGTACAACGGACCTACAAAGGCTAAGAAAGACAGGGCTGAGGCTGAAACTTGCGGTTAGGCACAACATATTCATGGCGTGTAAGATCACTTAATAGTCACAGACACCCATCACACAGTGTCTGGTCATGGAAGGAAGAGCCGTTTGTGGTTCTGTCTTGGCTCCTGATTTCCTTACTTCTGTGGATGCAAAGCAGACCTTCAGTATGAAGTGAAAAAATAGTTTATTACATTAACTTTTCTGCTTTTCCCTTTCTCTAGTATGGGAGGAAAAAAGAACAGGGGAAGATAAATGCCTGGCAGGACCCTGATTCCAGAGTGAAAGCATGCTAATAATAAAGTTTTGTAGGGAAAAAAACCACACATTAATGAGAACTGCCATTTTGTGTAATAGCTTTAACATACATTCACAACCTACACTGTTACAGCTACAGTGTAATTTGTGACGACATTAAATACAAAAGGAGCGCATAAACATCTGGACAACAGATAAGCAACGCATCTTCCTTCAGTTTTCTTCTTCTGGTTGATGAGATGCACGTGTCTTTTTTTAACGTTTTGTTAGAGATGCAAGCAAGCATCTAAAAATTAAAGATTTTTTCTTAGATATGCACAACTGTAATTTAAAATAATTACCTCCAAGCTATATTTTATGTAGTTATTTTCAATCTAGAGAAAGTGCTGTTAGTAACGTAAATAAATAACTCCTGAAAAATAGAAGTTTCTATAGGAAAAACAAACAAACACAGACCTAGCCCAACTGGATGCTAGTATACTATTGTACATTTTCTGTTAGGTTTAATAGAAAAAGTCAAATGGAGAGCTTTTACCCCTCCAGAGCATGAGTGATAGTTATTCGAGTAAGTAACGATCACCCCGTACCAGCCACATCATTTCACAACAGGATCTGCAGATGTAGAGTTGGAAAGATCTCCATTGCTCGCTTTAACAGATTCTTCTATAAAAACAGAAATTGGAGACGTGGATTACAGTTAGTATTTTACTCAAGGCAGTAAAAACGAGGTCTTAGCATATGTATAGCATGCTGATGTCATAAAACATTTGAGACACCGTACCACGGACAGCATATGCTAACTGCCCTCACAGCACAAAGGACCCTGGCCCTATGAAGAAATCCGTGTTTGGGGTGAGAGGTACAAATAACTGCTGTCCTACAAATGCTCTCCTGAAGAAGCAAAGGCAGTATATCTAGCGTTACCACTATGCTCCGAGATGGCTTTTTGAACAGGACAATCATTTGAGAAACTCCACAAATATAAAGTATAAATCCACACTAAAGACTTCCTGCTTTGCAAACTGCTTTGGCTCAGTGAACTGGGAGGTAACCATTATTTACATCGTTGTCAGAACTACAAGAAAAACCTATTTGCCAATTCCATTCTTTAACATACAGTTACATTCAGCCGCCATGAGAGACCCAAGACTCTAAGCAACTTGTGACCGAACTGCACTTCTACATCTTACTCCTCTCATTCCTTGGAGAGTAGTTTCCCCACACTCAGGAAAGTTTCCCATAATTCATGAAGGAGAATACATGAGCATGCACACAATGTGTCAAATTCTCACACTGCCCAAGTCAAGAGACCATAGCACAAATGGAGATCTCACCCTTTGAATGTGACTCAATGGTAGACCAAAACACTCTATAAACATTAAACATGTAGGAGTCATGTATGTAGTATTTGCATTATCTGCCTACATAAAGTGAAAAACAGCTACTGAGTGACAGCTGAGAAACACTAGTTTATATTTCACATCAAAGGTTTTGCAGAAAAGGCTGTCATTAACAAAATCAGGAGTGAAGTGGGTAAGTATGACGCTGAAGTCATTGAATTTAATATCACTGCAAGCGTGCAGTTCTCCCTGCCGCAGGTTTTGTTCTCAGAAACCCAGTTTGAAATTTCACTTTTCCAAAGAAGGTCTCAGTGAGGTGTTCTCAACTCCTTAATTATCCTCAACCCCATAAAACTCCCTCAGGAATACTGATTCAACCCAATAGCAAGGAAGTGGCTACGGAAGAAAGCATTTTTCCTACAAAACACACCCTCAAGAACCAAAGCACTGCATATGTAATATTCACTCACCTTCTCTCTCTTTCTTTTCCTGGCTTTCTTCTGCTGCAGTTTTATCTGCTCTGAAAAATATTCTTGCACTACTTAGTGAAAAATAAAGGAGTTCAAATTCCTAAGTAAAAAGATACAGAAGAGGAGTGTCAGTGTATCACAAGAATGAATTCACATACACAGTGTGATTTTTCAGAAGCATCAAAAGCAATTAGATTTCAGTACCTAAATCATTTCTCACTCATACCCCACTTACACGCATCTTACAGGGCACGAGTCAGCCAGAAACTTTAAAGAGTAACTTAAGTAAAGCAGCATCCCTGCAATATGTGTGCTACTGAGGCCAAGTGTGAGGTTTGCAGCCACAGTGAAAGTGCGGAACTGTTTGCCCACAGAAAGACCATGCAACCCAATAATTTAAACAGCCGCATAGTCAATCAGCTACTGAACAAGAGTCAGTGATTCGGTTGTGGTAAAGCAGAGAACTGCAACGCATGCTTTTGGCAGTCACACAGGGCTATATCTATTTTACCAACAACAGTACTTAATACAGAAGGTAATTGTGGGCTATTCATAAACAAACACCTGCAGATGTGTCCCACAGCCTCCTCAAATCAAAAGCAAAGGGGAGAGACAGGAGGCATTTACACCTCAGTCGGACCTAAAAATTCAAATATATCTTCTTCTGTTTGACAGTTGGTGTGTATCAAATGAACTCAGAATTCACACCTAAGCAATTTGGTTCACAGTGTTTCTTGGAACAAAGATTTCCCTACAACATTCTCTCCTACTTGAACATTAAGGTTTCAGTTGTGTTAAGAGTTTTGTCCAGCAGACAAAGGCTTCCAGCCAACCACCTTGAACTCCTGACTCACACAAATATCACAAACACTTATGACATTGTGGCCTTCTAATATTTGAAGGGAGCGTATAAACAGGAGAGGTACAACTGTTTATGAGGGTGGACAGTGATAGGACAAGGGGGAATGGTGTTAAGCTGAGACAGGGGAGGTTTAGGTTAGATATTAGGAGGAAGTTTTTCACTCAGAGGGTGGTGACGCACTGGCACAGGTTGCCCAAGGAGGTTGTGGATGCCCCATCCCTGGAGGCATTCAAGGACAGGCTGGCTGTGGCTCTGGGCAGCCTGGTCTAGTGGTTGGCAACCCTGCACATAGCAGGGGGGTTGAAACTAGATGATCATTGTTGCCCTTTTCAACCCAGGCCATTCTATGATTCTACGCCAACCCCTTCAGACAGCACACCACCGGAGTCTTCATGCTCATTTTTTGCATTGTTTTGCTAGGCAATGCTTCATGCTGTCTCAGTGTTATTTATTCTTAATAAGCTCCTTCACAAAACAGCTACCAGAACTGCACTGACACAGAACAGAAGCAGACCCGTGCCCTACCTGTAAGCAAACTTCCAGTCGCTTGTGAGTAAGGTTCATGGTTTGTAGCAGTTTTTCATCTTGATTAATTGACTGCACGTTCTGTTGTTTAGCTACTGCTCTTATTTCCTTCACATACTTCTCTCGAACAGACTGGAACCAGTGCAGCGAATCAAACTCCTGGTACTGATCCAACAGCTTCAGAATGTAAGCCACACCTACGGTCATTAACAAAACACGTGCCAAAGTCACAATGCAATTTATGAGACATTTTGTGAGTGCTATTAATGGATCACTTTAGGTCAATAATTCTCATGCAATGAGAATTTAAACTGCAATTGATTTTAAATTAAATCTAACGGGAAGAAAATCATAATAAAGAATTTATACAAATCTTTGGATACTCTAATCTACTGCCTGCAGCTCTGAAAGAAATCAGGGGGTACCGATGTATGACAAAACCACCTGCTGTCATAACTAGTTATTCCATGCTAAAGAGGGTCTGAACCAGACAGCCCACAAATCCATTGTGCTGGAGCCAAGACAGTCCAAATCTATATTAAGGGAAACGGGAACTCACAGAATTAGCGAACTTTTCCTGCAAACATCAGTTATGCTGGCTTACCTAAAGACTCGTCAGCATACTGAAACTTACCCATGGCAAACCCATCATCAGTGAAGGCTGCCCCACTTTTGTTCTTCTTGTTCAATTTCTCCTTACAACTGATTGAATGCTCTACAAAATTGAGGGTCTGAAAGAGTGAAAAGCTGTCTTGGAATCATCAGGAGACTTAGCAGTATTATAAAATTAAAAAGAAGATAATCACATGTGGTTAGATATAGATGTAGCTGACCAAAATGTCTGAAACTATGACATTTGTGTCTCCCATCATTAGGCATTTTCATACGAAAATCCCCCAAAACCTAGAAAAAGGACAAGCTTAGATTTTGAGAAACATTTGCACATGCATACGTAAAACACTTTTGAGTTTAACTGCACTGAAACACATTAAATGTAAAATGGACAGCATTTTCCTGAAACTGTGCCTATCAGAAGGAAATCCCACATGTGGGAAGGAAAAAAAAAAAGTCTTGGTCTTAACCCTTTCCCATCCCTCATTTCCATCACCATGACATACTCATCCTCTCACAGTTCAAAATTTGCAACACTGCCATTTCACAGAATCACAGAATCACCAAGGTTGGAAAAGACCCACAGGATCATCCAGTCCAACCACCCACCCATCACCAACTGTCCTCACTAAACCGTGTCCCTCAACACAACATCCAAACGTTCCTTGAACACCTCCAGGGTCAGTGACTCCACCACCTCCCTGGGCAGACCATTCCAGTGCCTGACCACTCTTTCAGAGGAGCAGTATTTCCTAACTAAAATAAGTTTCTCAAATGCCCTTGTTTCAGCTGGAGTAGAATTAGTTCTCTTCCTAGTAGCGACTGTGGTGCTGTGCTCTGTTTTTAGGATATCAATAATGCTGATAACACACCGATGTTGTATTTATTGCTGAGCAGTGCTTACATGAAGCCCAGTACTTTTTGGCTTCTTATGCTGCCCTGCCAGAAAGGAGCTGGGGGTGCAAAAGGAGCCAGGACAGCTGACCCAGAATGACCAAAGAGATATCCCATACCATCGTGCTCAGCAAGAGAGGGGAGACACATTTGAAGTGATACTATTTGTCTTTCCAATAAACTGTTATGTGTGATGAGCCTCACTTTTCTGGAGGTAGCTGAATATCTGCTTGCCACTGGGGGCAGTGAACAAATTCCTTGTTTTCTTTGCTTTTGTGCACAGCTCTTGCTCTACCTACTGAACTGTCTTTGGCTCAAGCTATGAGTTCTCGCACTTTTACCTTTGCAGTTCCCTCTCCCACCCCACCGTGTGCAAAGCAAGCAAGCAGCTGCATGGTGCTGAGCTGCCTGCCAGGGTAAAACCACAACAAATAGGATGTCATGCCATGAAATGAAGCTGTTAAGACCACTTAGGCCTTCAAACTGAACTGCATCAACACAGTTCAGCTTGACTCAAAAGAAAACTCATTAACAAAGGCAAGTCTAATTGCAGTAGAAAGGGACACAATTTAACTGAAGAAGGTTCTGAAGTTACTTTTTGAGTGCTAACACAAACTAGTGTAAAGATAAGAAACACATGGCTATGGATGACTGCCAACAAAGCCATGCTCAAAGCAATTCCATTCATAATCAAGAACAGGTTGCCCAAGGAAGCTGTGGATGCCCCATCCCTGGAGACATTCAAAGTCAGGCTGGATGTGGCTCTGGGCAGCCTGGTCTAGTAGTTGGCGACCCTGCACACAGCAGGGGGGTTGAAACTAGGCAATCATTGTGTTCCTTTTCAACCCAGGCCATTCTATGATTCTATGAAAAAAGCGTAACAGTCATTGACAGTCTCATTCAAAATATTTAAACAAACCTGTACACTTCTTTGTTAAGTGCTGGTACACACAATAACAATACTAACCAGTGGGGGAACAATAATGTAAAAGTTCCTCAAATGCATATTCTTTGGACTGCGGAATTCAGGAGCAAATACATCCACAAGCATTTTAAAATACTCCGTTCCTTCTGCAAAGTTACGTGTGAGGTCACTGAGGACAGAGTCCAATTGCCTGCAAAGGACAAGCAATATGTTACCTGTTTTCTCCTAGAAGCTTCTTTACTTAAGTAAAATCCCACTCTTCGTCCTTTGGCCACACCTATAACCCAATATTCCAACCTGAATCCAAGATTACAACTCACCTCTACAGCCACCTTCCATCATACAGTTTGATTTTATTTCCTCAAAAACATCCCATAGAATAATTGCTTATTTTCCCCTAGGGCCTTAAATATCCAAGAAACAGATGCCAGATGCAGTGAGGAATACTTGTTAGCCTTCAAATCAAATATATTATCAAGAAACCAGGTTCTGTAACAAGACTATGAGTAACACTTTATATTCTTTTTTGGTTTTGAAAGACTATACTACTTTTTCTCTACTTTCAACAAGCATTTTTGCATAAAATTAGTTGAACTTAATACACACAAAAGTAACCAACAGTTGCATTTACAGCTTTAGAATTACAACCCTCCCCTGGACCCCAAAGCACGATGTTGGGGTACCTCGCTGCTTTCTGAGTTTCTTCTGAGAGTCCTTCTTCTTTCACCAGCTCTTCAAAATTAACAATATCTTCCAGATCAGGAACGAACCTGAAAACTTACTGTTTGTTAGCATTGCATTCAACTGGTTACATTCACTGGAGTATCTACCATAACTTATAATAAAATTAAAATCTTCTGGACTCAAGCTACTTAATTACATCATTTCTGCCGTACTCCCATCTTAGTGCCATTAAGCCCACTTCTCAACTCACATAAACTTGTTTACACTTCTGCTTTTACCAGGCTACCATCTGCTCTCCCTCGTACTTGCCCCAGACAACTACAAATTTACTAATATTTGCAAGAAATCTACTCCTTGGTACATACGGTCACTAGCTTTCAATGACCTTACACAAGCAGACAATCAACTCTACAGAAAGAAGTGTCAAACAAACATCAACTTCATTTTTAAATTCCTCAAGACAAGTCCTATTTTTCCTTTAATACACCCTCTTGAAGTGATTAACATCAGGAATTACTGACTTAATTAACAACTAATGACTTACACAAAAGTACTACTAGCTCCTTAGGAGTGTATTTCCATATAAATTGGAGAACTTTTTGGCATTTTATGACAATGACTGACCAGCTCTGAGTTCAGGATCTATTTCTGATAATTCCGCTTCAAGAAAGGCATAAAAAATGGACTTCTTAAATGTACCATATGATCAAATATTTATGGCAGATGGGTGAGAACTTTTTCAAGGAATATCAGCACAAATAGGAAGCAAAGGAAAAAAACAAAAAGTACCTAATTGCACTGCTACAGCAGTGAAGACCACCAGATCTTATCATTCGCACATAACCCATAGCATTGCCTTCAAAAACAAGAAGAAAAACAGGGAAAGAATTAATCTTTATTTAAAGAGAGAGAGAGAAACATACACCCACTTCAGAATTTCTACAATATCTGAAATGTAAACTAAAGTTGCCACGTGGTCTCAACAAAGAAATTGCTTTGAAAACCAAGCACAATAAAATATCACACCGAAAACTGCTGTCAATAGTCTGTCCAGAGGATTAAAACACAAATCCATAATCTAGCTGTGTTGAGTTCACTTGCATGACAGCCTACGGGCCAAATTCTTTCCATCAAGCAGATTAAAAACTTGTAAGTTCTGATCCTACATATCTACAGTATCCATGGCCAAAAATGCTATCACAACGTCGTGCATGACTTAAAGTTACTTCAGCTGGATATACAGCCTCTCCCTGAAAAATACAAGGAGGTTTGGGTTTTGTTTTCTGGGAAATATACTCAACCTGGATAGAAATCCAGATTCATGGAATTCCTCTTCTATAATAAAGAGGAAAACCTAAAGGAAACGGGCTTCTATGCAAGTTGTAGATACATTTTAGATTAAGACACGCAAGACCCATTTCTGTGTAATTAGATGAGACTATTTTCTCAGGTTACAAGTGAAGTACATTCCATCTGACTAGAGCTGTATCTAGGTTTTAGCTTGCGCTAAGAGTTCAGTTACCAGACAATGAAGTCTAGTATTTCCATTTACTAACATTCGTAACACTGTCTTAGATAAGATTTCATACCGATTTGACTTATGAGTTGTCTGAACTGGTCAAGGTAGCTCTGGCCATCTGGAGTTATCCCAAGTTTTCTGATGCCTCGGTTGAATTTATCTGCTCTTTCAAAGGGATACTAGAAAAATACATTAATTTGTAAAGAACTGTCAGAATTGGCTATCCGTAAAGAGTCCATTTTTTCATCACGTCAATACATCCGTATTTACATCGTATTCCATTCTCACACCATAGCTTCAGCTTGGTTGTTTATTTTTTACTTATATACATTGCCCATCCCTAACAGTTTGCAAAGTCATTTGACTAAATCACTTCCGTAATCTGGAGAATGGAACGGAATCATTGCTGTGGATAAGAAAGCATTCCTAGAAGAAATAAGCATCCAACATGCAAAGAGCCAGACAGCACTTTTTACTGAAGTACGTCGTGTCTCATATTTTTAAGAAATCAGTTTTTCAGCATAGAAAGTTAGACTCTAGTACCCAAATCTTGACATATTTGAATAAATGCTACGTCTTCTCATCACCTTGGATTCTGACAATTGTTAAACGTTACTTGAATCTCAAGCTAAAGGTCCTCCAAAAGACTACAAGTGCATCAAATCGTTGTTTTCAAGTCACTGACAGAATTATTTTTGCCAATTTCATAGTAAAGAAAATAATCATGGAGAGAATAGAATGCAACAAAGCCAACCTGAAATGGAACGTGGAAATTAAAAACATTCCATTTTGCTAGGAAAAAAGTTGTCATTTTGTCTGGGAACACACAAATAATAGGAAAGTTCTCAAACGTCATGGCTCAGTGTACCTTGAGGCACATAAGACCAGCGCTACTTTTTTGACAGGTTAACTCACAAGTCTTCAAAAATTACTATACCTTGTGATCATTTTGATCCTTGACTTCCCTGAAGAATCGGATGTCTTTGATAAGCCTGGATTTGATATGTTCATCGTACATGAACTGGCTAAAAATATAAAATTTTTTCCTCAAAAACTGGTAAGTGAAGTTGACCTGGAATAAAATAAACAGTCAAACCAAGGAAGTTGCAAAGTAACGTGCATCTCTAGTGAGCTCTGTTCTACGGCTTACAAAGTAACTTGTATTTATGATAATGGAACTTTCAAGAAAGGTAGCCTGTCAATTTATTTCAGCCTGCTATTCTCAACTTACCTTTCTAATTTCACTGATCGAAAAGAAAGAGAAAAAAAAACCTCCTCCTGGAAGGCCTACTCTTCTCTTCCAGAAAGGGCAGAGGGACCAAGAAACAAATTAGCTATTTCAGTTTGATGACCTCCCCACACAGCCAGCTATTTTACATCCGGAATATCCTGCAACTGTCCTTTTGAAACAATACAAACATTTGAAGTTGAAAAGGACATCACATGTGCTCAGTGTCTTCATTCAAGCCATGGAATCTGTACAAACACCCTGACAAACCCTTTTGCTTCCTCAACATTTTCTAAAGTACTCCACCATAAAATAGAGCGCGTTTTCACCATACATATCTCTATTACTTCTCGTGTCTGCCTAAACTTTACTGGTGATCTGAGGTTAATAAGGCACCAAAATCTGCATCACTAAGAAATGAAGGAAGTAACAAGACAGTTTTTTGAGTGACCAAAGCCCCCAAGATTAACTATTCCATAAACAAAATCATTCACAGAATAGAGCACGGGAAGTTACTTCTCACAGAGCAAGGAAGCATGAAAACCTTAAGCCACTAAGCACAGCTTGTGCCACACTCAAGGTTTTGGCTTCAGTGATCATAGATCTACCTTTGAGAAACCAGGTCTCTTGAGGGCTGATGGGATCCACAAGGCCACAAGGATGAAGAGCATGTTTGTCAACAAGTGTCCAGACTTGTAAGGAGAGCTTTAAACTATGCTAAGCAGGGGAAGGGGGTGAAGCTTTGAGCAACAGTTAAAGAGTATTTGGATGCTGACCTACTTGGAACCAACAGGGAAACACCTGCAAATGTCTCAGATGAATTTAGGCTTGCTCCTTTAAAAATAGGACACAGTTGACAGCCCAACAGAAGCACCTCCATACCAACACACAGCATCGGTAACAAACAAGGCGAGCTAAAAGACACTGTAACTAGAAAGCTATGATCTAATTGCTGCCACTGAAGCCTGGCCAAACAAATCCTGCAACAACTGAAGCACCACAATTCATGACTATGAACTGTTCAGAAGGGACAGGCAAGGAAGGAGACATGATGAGATTGCCTCTTACGCAAAAAAGAGTAAACAAATGGATTTCACAGACTTGTCTTTGAAAAGCAGCAATGAACAGTTGAGAACTTACAGCTGAAAATTTGAGGGCAAGCCAAAGTGCTCAATACAGACCACCCTATCAAGAGGAGGATGTTGACAAAGCTTTCTCACATCAGCTACAGGAAGCACCACACTTGCAGGCTCTGATCCTTCTCAAATACCAAAATCGCCCCAATATCTGCTAGAAAAGCAGCACAGCAAGCTATAAGCAGCCCAGGAGGCTCATGGAGCAGGTCCCAGATACTTTCTTAATCCAGGTGATAGCCCAACCAGAAGAGAAACATCATTGGACCCACTGTTTACCAACACAACTAATTAGAGAAGTCAACATTGGCAGCTGAGTGGGCTTGCAACAATTGCGTCCTAGTGAAATTATGGATCTTAATGGGGATAGAGGCTAGGCAAAGAAAAAAAGACAATTCCAGGGCAACAAACTTGTAATTTAAGGAATTAGTGGAGGGGAGTCCCTGGGAAGCTGCCTTCATGGATAAAGGAGCAGAAAAGACCAGTCAGCTCTGGATATTTTACTTAGTGCACAAGAGCTCTTGAATCCCATGGATAAGAAACCAGGTAAGGAAGACAGGAGATCAACACAGCTGCATAATGTCAAACTAAAGTTTGAGAAGTAAATGCACAGGCAGTGGAACCAGGGAGATTTCTCTTAATAATATAGGAACACTGCCTGGATGTATAGGGATAGGATCAGGAAAGTTACAGCAGAGAGATGAACTTAGCAAGGAATGTCAGGAATAATAATATGCCACTAGGAAATGCAGGGGTTCAACCTTCAATGCATTACTCGTGAAATTTACCTGTACACTTTCATACACTGTTAGAAGTGGTATTCAGGAAACGGAAGCAAAAAAAACCACAAACTACCAGCTATGCAATAAATACTCACTGTTGTGTTCATGATTCCTGTTCCATGAGTTCGAATCGAGTTAGCAACGTGTCGAATATTGATAGTGTTCAAGTGTTTGTTGTTACTAGTTCTTTCAATGAAGATCTGGGACAGGGGGAGAGGAAAAAGTTATTTGCTATACCCAAAATTGGCTGTGAAAAACTACCAATCTAGGTAGGTCACATCCTGTTTTCTAAGAGCAGCTAATAGGAGGCGATTAGGGAAATAACGAAGAAAATAGAGCAAGCACACAATGAGCTTTATCTGCTATGTTCCTCCAGTCTCTGGAACGCTGTGATTCAACAATTCCCAGGCAGATGCTGCACCTAACTCTCTTTTTTACTGAGACTATACTCCATTAATTGATCCAAACTCTTCTGACACTGTTTGTACTTTCGGTCCTACTATGTATCACACCGATGAGTTCCAACATCAAATTTAACAATGCCAGAAAAAGTACTTCCTTTCCTTTAAAGCAGCTGCTTATTTTCACAGAGGGTACCCTCATTCTCACGAGGAAACCACAGAGTTGTTCCCTGCCAAAATTCTTCATGTCATTCACTGCTTCACAACTCTTAACAACCCATCCTCAGATCCTTTTTCCCCACCCAAATCATGTATTTCATACATCCTTATATAGCAGAAAACCTGCTCTGCTGCAGCCCCTTAGCTTCAGAGTTTTTGACATTGAGTGATCTTACTGGCACACATTAATTAAGAATGTTTACTGAACATCTTCCAAGGTCTAGACAGAGTACCCCCAAAGATCTTCTAAAGCAGCAACAGCTACTGTGCAGTTTGTCACTACAAATATTCAGCCTGGGTTGTGGTCTTACACGTATAATTTGCACCTGCCTTCAGCTGGAGCCAAATTCAGAAAACAAGTATAGAATGCATCTTACCTGATTATTCAGATTGTAGAGGTAGCGAGATACAAACACATGAATATTTCTCATGATTTCCAGAACGTCCAGACCCTGAAACAACATTACATATTATGAATTTGTATCATAATAATTCTCAAGAACCAGTGACATGCCTAACCACCAGGACTTGAAAGCACTACTTCTGTAGTTACTTGAAAGCATTTTAGGAAGCAACGTTTTCCGTTTTCAAAACGGAATCTCTCCACAGTTTTAGTTTGGTGCCTGTAAGATGACGCGTGGAGGGGAAAAAAAGAAGTTCAGTTCACAGTTCAAATTTACACTTCTGCCCTGTTTCCATTTCCAAGTTCCTCTGAAATGAAGGGATCCACTGCTCTATCCCACAAACACAAATTTACTTTAAAAACTCTGCTCTTCTCAGATTTCAGGAGACAACTTCACTGTCCAGGTTTCTACGGACACGCAGATATCTATAAGGACATAAGCAGCCAGCTACTTTTTGATGTTGTTTCGTCCAATATCTCTAGAATACCAAGTCTGAAGTTTTAGATTTACAGTGGAAGACTGAAAATTGTTTCGCTTGATAATCCCTTGAAAAAACCCCTTTTAGTATCACTGTGCATAGAGAGGATACTGTTTATGCTATACATTCTCCAGTTGTGCCAGGATTTTGTGGGGAGTCAGGTACACGTGTGCCTGCGTGTGTGTTTTTGTTTTGAAGTGAAGCTCATACAAATGACTGCTAGGAAACCAATGCTGTGAAATGATTTAACTCTTTACAACTACGTAATGAACAAACACCATTGGCAATAGATGCCAATAGCAAAAGCCAGAAATAGAAACTATCATTCACAGCATTTTTGTACTTAGAAGCTATAAAGAAGTAGTTCAACATTGTCTTTCAATTCAGGAATAAAAAGCCAACTTGAGCATTAGAGGGAAAAAAAGAGGCTGTCTCTCTAAAAGCTCTCACTAGTGCACTAACCCAAATGAGGGTATGAAGCTAACTGTCTAAAATACCAAAAATATTAAACTTTGGAGAGAAAGGTCTTCGGAAACAAATTCTGTTTCTTTAGTACCCACCCTATAAACAGTGAGTGCCTGTACCATTGACTTGGTATTAAACAGTCAATATGACAGCTTTAATGGAACAAATGACGCTCATCCTGTGGGCAGCATACCTGTTCCAGAGTCTGACTGGGAAGATGTGCTTCAGTCATACTTAAACCATAGCGCTGAGTTGCTAGGTTTCTCATTTCACTGTAGGTAGCCCAGTCATGTAGAGCCACAGTCGTTAAGTTGTAGAAAGTCTTGTCCAAATAGTGAGTTACATGAGCTATGAACACAAATAAAATGACAACCTAAAAAATCATCCTTTCAATTTAGCTACAGAAGCAAGGGAAAAAAGTATAAAGATATACTAAACCAAAGCATAGCAGAGATGAAAGTAAAGGGATCGGGAAAGTGTACAACGACTCACCTTTTATATCAATAAATCGATTGAAAAAACGTATTGGGTTGAGAAAGAAGAAGTGAGCCAGATCCTTCATACCAACTCTGAAGGGATTTCTGTCATCCAGCTTTAGGTGTGTATGAACTGACAAGCGCAGGTCCTTCTCTATCTCTTTACATAATTTGTCCAGCAAGTGCTACTCAGAGACATAAAATTAAAAAATAATTAAAGAAAAATCATTCAGTCTCTTCAGAACTGACATCTCCTTTCAAATATGCTCTTAACATTCCCAATCTTCTCATCTTAAGAAGAAAGATTTAGGGCTATTATCTAGATAGTCAGGCCTCATTCAGAATTTGGCCTGATTTTCTTAACAATACTTAACATTTGTTTTTCAACTAGCCAAAAAACGTGGTTCAGAGGTTAAAACCCAAGACTTCAGGAAATCTGAACTCACATTTACTCTCTGTCAAACATTCTTTATAACTCTAGGTAAGTCACTAAAGAGGTCACCCACATTCATAGTGCCTCTATTACTAAAAGCCAGGTATATACACTAAGAACAGTATTACACTTTCGGCATTCATACAAGCAGAAGCTGATCTGAGAAACTGCACTTCTCTGCCTGCACAGTTGAAACTGTAACTCAGATTTTGCCAGCTTCTATAATTTAGAAGGCAGCATTTTCAAGTTCCTGGACACCACAGATACCACTAATAATATGTTGTAAATACTCAAGATAATAACTGATTGTTGTCTCAGTTACTGAAATACTTCACACCACCTCAAGGTCGCTAAGATATTTTTATACAATACATCAGGCCTGGTACAGTTGATGCTGGTCTAAAAGACACTCCAAACAGTGCTGCCTTTAATTTCCTTTTCAAATAAATTACCTCATTGAGCACTTCCATGATTTCTTTGTCATAGCACTCCAGAAGCACCTCATAAGATTCCAAGTGTCTTGCATGCATCATAGCAGGAACACAGTCCCTCAGTGCACTAAACATATACTGAGAAAAGAAACTTTTATGCTTAACCTACAGATTGACAGACACATCAACACCTCAAATACTGAGTGTTCAAAGCTAACAAACAAATCAAAACCAACAGTATTCCCATTTTCATCAAAACAAGACTTCATTTACTACTACAGCTCCTTGTCCCTAATGCATCAACCTAAGGTATTTAGTTGCTGCAGATCTGCTCCCAGGAAGGTTGTAATTATTAGCAATTTCATCTTCAACAATCCGTACTACAGTCATACTATAACTGACCATGGCATGCACAATAATGGATCAGATCATTGATTTTATCAGGACTAGTATGACAAAGCGTGATTCACTTCTACAGCAAGAACTTAATACTGCAAAGAGAGGAGGAGTGGAAGAAGCTACAGGTCAATTATCCCACACTGTATCACAGAACGCGGTGTCAAGCGTGAACAAAGGCTTAAAATGTTCAAGTCTAGCAAGAAGTATTACCTTTAAATTAAAATGAGTGGAGACGGACACAAAGACAAATTTTTAGAGCACTAACTCTTTGGATTTGTAACAAAAACTGCTTTTATGTCTTTTCAACCTGGAGGACATTTCCTCGTCACAAGTAACTCATCTGAGTTTTGCTTTTTTTTCCTTCATTATTTTCCTTAAGGTTTGCAGACTAAAACTTTTTCCTCTCCTCCTTTGAACCCCTCCCACTACTAACATTATTACTTACATGCAGTCTAGCAGAATCAACTGCATTTTCATACACATCATCTAAATAGATTGGAAAGACTGCTCGATGCCAGTATAAGAAACAACAGTCACATTGTGCTCGAACTCTAGAATACAAGATTACTAATTAGACAAAGAATTGGAACAAGTTGTTCTTCTAACACAGCAATACATACAGTAGTGTGGTTAAGCTAAAAACAACTACTCTCCAAGCTGTTTTTTTTTTTTTTTTTTTACAGTTATTTTAATGTTCCAGATGCAATGTCCTTCAAAAGCCCTTAAAAAAAAAGTACTCAGCATTTCTGCTTTCTGTCAGTCTATCTACAAACAAAACATCCTGTTTACAAAGAAGGGCTAGTCAGTCTGAAAAAACTAAGCCTTACTCTACAGCAAAATTCTAAATCATTTTCTTACTGTGTGCAATTAGCAGCCTAGAAGTCAAACATACATTCTAAGCTTCCTCTGTAGTCAAACAAAAACAGAAACAGGCCCCTCCTGATACAACTTGCGTGCAATACTTACCTCGTGATAAATTACTTTATCCCATGAGTCATCCGCTGGAGGTCTCCATAAAATATACACAGTACAGATATTCACCTGGCTTTGAGATAGCTAACATTACACAATGAGTGCCCCTAAAATTACACCCGCAGTAATAAAGCCACAGAACTGTGTGTGAATTAACAGTCTGGTATAATCTCATAATTCATAAGGAAAACTATCTGATGTCAAAAGTAGCTATAGCAAATTCATGTTAGAGAACTGACCACTTCAGTTTGCCTTACGGCCCAAGTACCAGTAGCTCTAAAAGCTACAGAAGTGCACTTGCAGTGCCATTTATGGTTAGCTTGAGTTAAGAGGAAGGCTTTAACTTAACATAAAGCCTAACCAGATTCATGTCTTAGGAAGTGACACAATTTCAAAATGATCAGAAGAATATTAACTGAGCTAGCCACAGTTAAGTAAAACATGACCTGTGTGTTTCCTACCCAAAGATTAGCAAGCTTCGGGTTTAGCTCTAGAATTCTTTCTGTCCATCCCTGGTCCACAACATGCAAAAATCATGACCAGCATGCAGCCACCAGATTTTGCAACCTGCAAAATGAAGAGCCAGCTCCCCCTGCCTTCTATGTATCACGTGTCACTGCCTACCTCTCCGTCAGTTCACTGATCAAGTCTAGTTTTTTCAGAACTAGCTGGAGGGGAAGGAGTTCTTCATCTTTGAAAGTTTTCTGTTCAAAAGAAAAAGGCGACAAGATTACGTATATCTTTTTTGTAAGATACAACACTTGGGAGCTCTTTTCCAACCTAAACGTTTCTATGATTCTAAACAAAGGTCTGTAATAATCACGGCACTCACCATCTGTGTTCCCACACTTAACGCAAGGGAAACAATCAGTCGCCTTTGCTTTGTACTGGGCCCATTGAGGGTGTTCTCAGCCAACACCAAAGCAGAAAGGACATCCAGGCGTTGCTCGCTGTACTTTTTATCAGAAATGACTCTTTTCTTTATGACAGAAAGACACAGAAATTAAGAGAAAAGTTACCTCAGCCCCAAAGCAATGGCTTATCTGCCCTTTTCAAAGGTTAGGAATTTACCATAAATCAGGTATTTCTGACAACAAATTAGGTTTTGTGAACAGAGCTGAGTCCAGATTCACATACTGCCCATTCAGGGGTATTATATAACTATAAACTTGAAATGTGGGTGTGGTGATACAGTTTAAAAATACTGTGTAAGCTGCACTGTGACTATATGACAGTTTTTGTTTTAAGGTACATTAAAAGTTTCTAATTTTTTAGCTGCTTTGAAGTTTGGAACTTCTTCAGCCATATAAATACATATATATATGTCAAGTATTTTCACATATTTACATACATATCAGCTTTTTAGAAGTGCTTTTTTGAGAGGAACAGATGCCAGACAAACTGAGATTACAGCCAAATTTCAAACACGTCAAACAATTTTCGCTATTAAAGAAATCTACTGTTAAAATTGTAATCTATTTTGTCTTACATTTGGCTGATAAGCAAAATGTGTGTTAAACTCATATCTCCCTATAAACAAAATAAGTACATATTATGGTGCATCACCGCCAGAAGTTGTTTTGCCTCACTAAAACGAGCAGGGAATTTATGCTCTCACAAGAGTCCTATAAGCCATCGTATTAACTACTGCTATTTCACTAAGTGGATAACGACTCCAGTAAATAGAAGCCTTCTTACTTAGATTTGCATCCAAACGCTTTTTGAATGTAAATCAGAGATGACGTTAAAAAAAGAAAGTCAGTCTGAAAATTGAAACAAAAACTCAAGTAAATACAACGAGGATGCAGGAGTCGAGAGGAAGACAGGGCCCCAACTGGGCAAAAAAAAAAGCCCAGCAAGCCATCATCTGTGCTAGAGTTTCCAGGATAAAACTCTGACTTACTGGAAAGTTTATGGATATACCTACCAAGTTTGCAAAGCTAAGAAAAATACTTCCACTTGACATTAAGAGTTTGAGTTTCTTTTAAAAAGGAGTTAGATAAACACAACAATTAATTATTAGAACTTGGGTTACATACCTTGGCTACAGAAATGGAATGAAGAGCCTGATACTGCAGATGCTGAGAAATGTGTGTCACAGAATCTGCCACAACCATACTTCTTCGGTAAAACATGTGTTCTATTGCCTTAAATCAATGCCAAAACACAACAGTTGATGTAGTTATCAAAACTGTCACCTTCAGAATTTGCTTTTATGCTGGCTGATTCATCCACACATACAGACTCTTTACACTTTGAAATGCACTGACAGTTGCAGTTGCAATTAACCCTCAGAAACAGAAAAATCAAGCCATACAAGAGCGTAAAGAGGGTTTGTTTGTTTCATGGTCATTCATTTGACTAATCCAGCTCTGCTCAACAAAGTTTTAGAAAGGAATTGCAAAACAGACTATTTCCTTTTGGAAAAAGGCCGAACAGAAAATGCCAACTAAGGAAGCTGGTTACAAGTTACACGCATCAGTTCTGGCCTCCCAATCCTCCCGTACAAATCTAGTCTTGAAAAAGAAACCATGCAAAACTACTTCCTCATTCAAGTTCCCCATTTCATCATTTCCACTCCCACCCTTTTTTTTCCCCCCCCTCTTCTTTTTAAATACACACGATATCTGATCAAGAGTTCTCAGCCAGTGACCTACCTTCAGAAGCTCCACAAGTCTGCACAGAGCTTTCACTGAGGTTTTGGTCATAGGTTTTTGCATTGACATGTAGAGATTCATTGTAGTTTTAATGATGGTGCTAAGACTGTACGCATAAAGAAAACCCTAAAAATAAAGTAAGGACAGAAAAAAAAAAAAAGATAATTTTTTTTTTTTTTTCCACTGCATATTATTCATACACACCAGAAAATTAACTTTTACCCCTAACAGAGAACTCCCACCTGAGTGGGAAGTCTGGGATGGATCTCAAAGCTGAAAGAGACCAAACCTGCCTAACAGTTATTAAATCATCTGACCATTAAACTACCCTAGAATCTTTCAAATTAAGCATAGGTCAGTAAATTAGTCAGCGAAGCTCTCTCAATTTCTCAAGTTAAGAGAAATACTTCAAAGTTTCACCATTCAATATTAGTTCAGATTCGCTTCTGACTGCCATGTGGGTATGCACCTTCTACAGGTTTACTTAAGAGAGCATCAAACAGGCATTTCAAGTTTTAGCTTAGTTCTTTCAACACAGATGATCACAGAACTTCCGTGATTTCTTTCAATGTTTAGCAGCTTATACAAAAACCATCTACTTTCTGTATCACTTTCCATGTCCCCACATTAAAAGACTGCACACCTGAATGAAGACATTACAGCGGTTAGAAAGATCTTCAGCAAACTTATCCATGCGTTGCCCTTTTGACAAGATAGATTCCATCTTTGTCATCCACGAGCTCACAAAGACATAATATGACTGCATATCTCTGGACAGGGAAACAAACCAACTGTGTTTAAGAAAGAGTATCAGAATTTTCTATTTCCAAAGCCTAAATTCCTCTATGGGAAATATACTACAGGTTCAGTCCCCAGAGTACTAATTCTCTCAATTCCTGAAAGCATCTGAATCTCGTTATAGCATACATTTCAGTTATCTATAGATAAGGATTAGTTATCTGTCCATTATATCTGTGCAAGAATACCCCAAAGAGAGCCAAAATCTTCTGTATTGTTCTTTCAAGAGAACAACGGCCCTCTCAGGAGTACATACACTGAACCTCTTTAAAATTATATAGTAAATAAGTCTGCTAAAAATGTTTTTGAACACTAGCCAAAAAGTCCTCCATGAGTTGCTAATTTTTCCCTTTAAATTGAAGTTTTTATAACGTATCATAACTTTTCACATCAATGCCAGACTCCTGAAAAGCATACTTCTCCATAAAGTAATCTGCTTTGATTATACTAGTTATAGGAAGAAGCAGACTGAAACATAAGTAAGACAGTAGTGAAAAAATAACCTGCTCAAAGACAGTGTAGGCATGGAATTCATAGAACGGCTTAGTTTGGAAGGGACCTTAAAAGCCCATCCAGTCACAACCCCAGGCCATGGGCAGGGCTGCCACCCACGAGCTAAGGCTGCCCAGGGCCCCACTCAACCTGGCCTTGAGCACCTCCAGGGATGGGGCACCCAGTGCCAGCATCTCACCACTCTGAGTAAAGAACTTCTTCCTAACATCTAATCTAGTTTTCTCTCTTTTAGTTTAAAGCCATTTTTCCTCATCCTATCATTATAAGATTGTGTAATAACCATCCTTTGCCTCCCCCCAACTCCTCCTCTCAAACCCACTTCCACACACAGGGTCAGAAGTGAACCTATGAAATTCCAGTGTTTACTTCTGTTCCACCAACCAATTTCCACCCACTGGGATTGGTTTACAACACAAACAAATCTTAGCCCTGTAATGTCCCTATGCAGTGCAGAGCAGTCATTGTTCATAAGACTGACAATTCAGAAGTTTCAGCCCAGCTTTAAACAGATTTTTGGAAAGACCTTTGAGAAGGAAATGACCTGCAAGTCACACACACAGCACAAAAAATAAGCCATTTGACAAGTACAATTTCACAGACCATTAAATAAGCAATTGAAGACATGAAGAAAATAAATGCTTGCAGAGGAAGTATCAGAGTAGAAAAAAACCCTCTATAAATTACTTAACCTGTATGGGACTAATGTTCATAAACACATAGAAACCAAGGAGCCTTAACAGGAAAAAAAAAGGCAGCTCAGATTACTAGACATTAATAAAAAAAGCTTAAAGTATCAAAAAAGTTAAGAGAAAATCAAATACTTAAAACCATCACGAACTTTGTGATTTAGGTCAAGTAATAGCAGTTTTTTTGAGAGCATGAAAAAATGCTTAGCTCTGACCAACGCTTTTCCAGAAGCATTGTAGAATGTGCACCAACTTCTTTCACACTACTTGGCAACACTATAAAACACATCAGTACACTAAGTTTACTATAGAATAAAGAAACCCATGTGTTTATAAACAGCACAATGAAGTAATGTTTAGGAACCATACTTGGTAAGTGACTGAGCCTTCTGCTGTAAGAAGTTTTCCCTTTGTGTTCTAATTGTATGGATGCTTTTCTTGTCCAGAAGTTTGGCAGCAGCTGGTATCTTCTGAATCAGAAAGTTATCAGCAAACCAGATAATGTTTGCAGTTAATGTGATGGCTGGTACCTGGAGAAAAAGAAAGGGGGTTATATTAATAAGTGTGGGGAAAGGCAATAGCACATAACCAGTTTTAAATTATCCGAAAAAGGGTGATGCAACGAGTAAGCAAATCTTTCTTTAACTGGATTGTGACCAAGGATCAGGGCTTATCAAGTACTCCAAAAGGAGGGATCTCCAGGTAGAGAGCCTCCTCTGGTGGCAGCCAGCACTTAAATGAGGCTCTGGGAGGCAAACTGCTTTCACCTGTCCTTCCTGGGCTGGCTGTGTCCCTTCACCAGGTGCCCAATCACTGGTTCAGGCCGTGACTTAGCAATTCCCATACAACAAGTAACAATGACTTTAAGCAATTACACAAAAATCCTATGCCACTATGCAGAGGGTCAGACCTTTTACTTATCAAACATCTGCTTTTCACATCTCTTGTGAACCACAACAAACAATTCAGCTTATTTTATATCTGCATAATCAGTTTCAAAGTATAAATGATCGTATTAAAAGAAGTCCTCAAAAAACATTCTCACCTAGAAGTCCATTAAGGACATTACAAGCAAAGCTGTTACCACTCTCAGTGTTTCCTCTACAGTGTTACAGAATTTAACCATTCCTTAATACTACCCAAAACGAAAAAGCCCTGATCACCTTTAACTTAGAGGGCTTTCAAAACATGCTTACAACCAAGCCAAATCTCAAAGCATTTATTCAGTCCCACAACGTTCACACTTCAACCAACTACTGTTTGTCCTCACTGCCATACTACACTCAAGAATAAACATTTTAATGGTAATTTTGAGTTTACGTTGCTGCTTACTAAGTATAAAACACAAAGCAAGCGCACGGGTTTTAGACCATCTTTTAAAAGAAGAGAGAGAGGGGGAGGATGTTGTAAAAAGGCAAAAAGATTTGAAGTCTGTTCTCTGACTCGTTTTGGTAGATTGTGTGTTCCTTCTGTTCCCAAGTCTTAAGTGCACTACACAGCCAAGAAAATTAACCACTTCGTTTATAGAGACTTTTCCTTTCCTCTTAATTATTAACAAACAGAGCAAAGCACTCACCTTTTTGCAGACATCCAACAATGACTTGTAAAATTTCTTGTCTACGGTCCGAAAAATCTGAAAATGCAGTACAAAGAGGCCGCAGATGCCTACATATTTATCCCTCTGGTCAATTTCTGAAGGTTCACCTGCAGAAACACGCCAAAAAAAAGGCCTTTTACAACTCTACTCACACGTTTAGAAACAGCAAACCTGGCAGGAGGAACATCGGCTTGCATTACCAAGTTTGGCTTCAACATTTGCAAAGGCTGTGCGAAGAGTATGAGCAAATTCTTCAGCAAACGTGCTGTTCTTCGACACAGATACTCCACCATTGATGGAATCAAACTGCTGTTCTATACAGGCCTATAGAAAAAAAAATATGTTATAATGCCATGAATTTCAGACCTCAAAGAAAAAAATCTGCAAGAGAAGAATTGTGCAGGGGTTCACTGCTATATGTCACATGGTGCTCAACTGAAGTTACAACCTTAAAGTTCACGCGGATCTTTATATATGTTTTTTAGTATACTAAATCACATAGAAAACATGAAAAACCTCTAATTATACCTAGCATTTACAAAAACCTTAATGACGTAATATTTCTGTCATGGGGCACTTTCAAAGAAACCTCATGATGTGCTGCTAACGAGGAACCAGATGTGTATTTGTAGTAATATTTACTACTGTCCATTACCTAAACAAGATCGCCATATGTATGATGTGGATCGTGATCTCGTAGCATGAAAATACTCATAACTCATAACCACACAATAGTCAAAATGCAAATATATGAAGGTTTTAGATTGTTTATATAACTGTTATTGTAATCTTCAGTAGGATTTCATTTGAGAAATTCATCATGTATTTATGTTAGGAAGGGGCGCTGGCGGGACAGGAGGGGAAATGAACAAGTAATAGAATTTAAACCTATAATGAAGCTTTTGTATTAATGCAACATTGCATCAAGTCAAGATGAAAAAACACATAGTTAGCAGCAGCGTCCTTTGAAAGGAAAGGACAAATTATGTTTTATCAGTTAGCAGTTTAGCTGTAACTGGAATTAAGTGGACCTATACTACTTAAGCCTGACCACTATAAAATTTCTGGATGAAAAAAGGATGTCCCTGAGAATACACAGTCCTAATGCCAAGTTTTCTGTGTTTCTCTCATTCTACACAACAGTAAGCATTAACTGCTACCATTCAAAGCCTAGCACAATTCTAGCACAAGGGAAGCAGAAGGAAGGATCTCACAATAGATCCACTATCTGGAACAAACCAAGCTAACCAAACAAAAACACACACACACGAAAAAGAAAATACACACAGAAGTGTGATATCCCATTAAAAGCTACACTATAAACAGTCTTGCTTTAGTATTGGTTTCCTCTATCACAGAATCACCAAGGTTGGAAAAGACCTACAAGATCATCCAGTCCAACCATCCACCTATCACCAACAGTTCTCACTAAACCATGTCCCTCAACACAGCGTCCAAACATTCCTTGAACATATCATATTGGAGAACATTAATTTTGTTACCTGAAATATCATTCCATCAAGTAACTGGCATTCCAGTTTCAACAGCAACTTTTCAAATGGCTTCAGTTTATCTTCTTGAATCCCAAACTTGGAAGGGTTGTGATGAACAGATTTTAGCAGCCTGTAAGGAGTAGACATGAAAAGAATTAAAGACGTACTGACAATTTATCATATCCTACAATATTCTAATATCACTGTTCTGTGGAACAGGTTTTAATTGCCTGCATCTCTGCCCAGCTGCAACTCCAAAATTATTAAAAAAACAAGTCTGTTTAAGCTACTTACATTTAAACAACTACACTCTAATGAGGTTTTCAATGAAACTGTTCTTTTTCCACTAATTTAACAACCTACGTAACTATTGATTCTTCACTTCTTGCTTTAGATAACGTTCTTACTCAAATCTATACGCCTGTGATCAATATGGATATGAATGGTCTTAGGTCAGTTCTGCGCAGAATTAGATTTCTTATCAAATGCATTTTAAACCCCTCAAATCATTATTCTTTCTCAAGATATTTACCACATACAGTTTCTGGAACAGCAAACAAAATTCAGCACTAAAAACTGACCTATGCTGTTAGAAGGACAAAGTGGGAGCTTTGCCCTGCTCCTTACTGAGGCTTCTGGATAATGCTCAAAGCTAAATAATTCCATGTCCCCAAACTAACTTTTTTGGAAGAAGGCACACGCACATGCTTTTATCTTTTACATCATGAGAGTGTTCATAGAATCACAAGGTTGGAAAGGACCTACAAGATCATCTAGTCCAACCGCCCTCCCATTACCGTTGCTACCACAAGCACGAAACCATATCTCGTAGCTCCTCATCCAGACGCCTCTTGAACACTGCCAGGGACGGCGACTCCACCACCTCCCTGGGCAGCCATTCCAGTGCCTGACCACTCTCTGAGAGAAAAAGCTTTTCCTTACGTCTAACCTAAACCTCCTCTGGTACAACATGTGGCCGCTTCCTCGGGTCCTGTTTGTTGCCTGGGAGAAGAGGCCAAACCCCTCCTGATCACAACCTCCCTTCAGGAAGTTGCAGAGTGCAATGAGGTCTCCTCTGAGCCTCTTCTTCTCCAGACTAAACAATCCCAGCTCCCTCAGCGGCTCCTCATAAGATTTGTGCTCCAGACCCCTCACCACTGTCACTATATATGCCACACCTTCAGAGACACACCTCTTGTACATTGTCCAGTGATCTTTCAGAGTGGCGTGATTGTCAATTATTTCATCCAGAGTGATTAAGACTGTCAGTAGTTCTCCCAGATGCTCATACATGGCCTGTTTGAAAAAATAAGAAAATGAGCTGTTTACTGCATGTGGTGCACTGCATATAAAATATCAGTTCTTTTCAACACATCATGAGCCAACAAGGCATCAGCAAGAGTGTTAAATCAGAGATTTCCTGGTTGCTTAAATATTTAGTATTATCTGTAATGGCAAACAAGGAAATACAGTCTGCATGCAAGCACTCCCTCAGGTTCATTGATCTGATATTGAAGACAGGATTTTCAAAATTAGCTAAAAGCAGAAGCACGTTACACACAGTAACAAAGCATGCAAACACTTTTCAGCTAGGAAAGCCAGAGTCTGACAGGCACAAAGTAGCGGCCCTTTCCCCGTAAAGGCCAGAAAAAGCTGATTAAGTAAATACCATCTGTAAAGGTGACTCCAGACTGAAAGTTGTACTTTAAATTCACTTTCTTGCTACTTTTCTCAGGGTTAAGACAAATACATTAACCAAAAAAACAGCATAAGCAAAAAGGCACAAAGTTACTCCCACCTGAAAATGAACTCCTGACGTCTCTATAATTTTAGGTGCATTCCTGTAAATAAAATAAGTATTTTAATGTATTTCTACTCCTTAGAACAGAGAATATTTACCACCTCTGTACCAAAGCATGTTTTTTTGTTTCTTGGGGTATGTTTCTTCACTTACACAGTAAATTCAGAAAATAAGAGAAGCCTCCAAATATGATTAAAGCATATGTGAAATGCGTGCTATGATCAAATTTGGTATTGCAGTTTTGAATGCAAGGCATCTAACTGGTTTAAACCACTGATTTCATCTAGTGCACATGTATTATCAACAATTCCCAAGTCAGTTATGCTAACAAGTAGTCTTGACACAGTCCTGTGGCTCAAAAGTACAAAGTCACTTCACACATTCAGCTAAGCCATAACTAAGCTACACATCCAGCCTTTCTCACTCAGCGCTACACAGAAAGTCTATCTTGTGCCGCAGTGTAAGACAAAAATGAAAACAACCAATAAAACAGAGAATCATGCTAGTCTATGTGGGGAGAAAAAGAAAGAGAACAGCAGGGCTCTTGATCTTTAGAGCTAAACTCAACAATTCGACTCAGGGCTCATCTCTCCTTTGAGTAGAAGAACTAAGCACGACCACCCTCACTAAGCTCAACATCACGTGTTAAAGCCATGATTGGTCTGTGAGGAATATATACCATATACCATGACTGCCAACATCAAAACAACCAACAATCTCATCTGTAGTATCTTTTATCTAAAGATTACAATTAATGTTGAATACTAAAGATAAACCAGCGATCTCATAGATACCACTGATTCATTTGTGCAACTTACTTGTTTTGGCATGACTGAGAGAGCCCCATCACTGCATGCACTAAGGCATAAAGTCACATGGCAAGTGACAGTAATTTGTTAGCCAGTATCAGTTCAACCATCAACTTTAAGAAAACGACATATTTAAACATCAGATTGTGAAAGTGATCTGATTTTTAAGCTTTGGAAGCTACTGGTATCTACTGTAGCAGTCAGAAGAAAGAATCTCTCAGAGGGAGAATGGAAGAATAGCAAGAGGATCCCTTGAACAGCAAGACTAAGAGCCTCCGAAGCATCAGCCTATCTAAAAGAAAAAACACCACAACACTTGCATCTCATTTAATAAGAGCTCCAACTTTTCTGAAAATAAGCTTTAAAAATGGGTAATGAAGCCCAAATTTGTGCAACAAACCATCCTCCATATCTCTAGATAATAATATTCCCAAAATAATCAAGCCTTAGGCAGAACATTTATATCATGTACATTTTTAAACTACATAAAAAGTGATACTGCATCTCAGGGAATAATTACTTGTTGCTGGTGTAGAGAGCAGCCAACTGATGCACTACGTTCACCACCACTTCGTAACATCTGGTAACAAAGCAAGACAGCTCCTGAAATACAAGAAAATAAAAAGCACAGACATATATAGCCTCTTCTTATGCATAACATTGTTACTTCCAAAATACAGAACATAAACCCCTAAACTTGCAGCCTAAATTGCAACTACAACCCTAATCCAAATTAGTGGACAGACCTGTGACAGGATGGGAAACGTTATCCTAGTAATTAACAGGTCTGAAAAAAGATTTGGGTTTAAGTCAAGAGGTTACTGTACAAAGCTCCCATTACATCTTGAAGCACTGAAGTACCGATGTGCACTTTTAGGCAGAGAAAAGATTATTAAAGAAAACACTTGCATGTAGCTTGTTTTCACAAGCTAGATAGTGATACTGAAATATCATATTTGATGCTCAGTGCCACACTTAAAGCTTACCGGGTCTTCGAGAAGGTATGGAAAAGAGTCACCCCTCAGGAGCTCAATGTGCTTTAAATATCTTGCTGTAAATTTTTCAAGAGTTCAATTTACTAGAGACACTGGGAAGAGCCTTAACAACAGTGTCCAGGTACCTTTGGATGGAATATCCAAATATCCCTGACAGCAAAGGCTGTGCCTTTTCCCACTAGATTCAAGAGTCACGCTCTGGAAGCTGGTGATAGACAAATTCACATTAGAAATGAACAAAGAGGAGGGGCCCATGCGTACTGTAACAGTAATCAGCCATGGAATGCTGTCTTCAAAGAAAAAAATAAAAGATTCCTGCCTTTGAGAGGCATGCTCAAGCAAAGCAGAACTTGAGCTCAGTTATGTAGTAAAAGATGACTAAAAAGAGCTCAACTCTGACCACAAAAAAACCTGAACTTCTATAATGGATTTTAACAAGGTGCTCCTTGAGAAATGGGGTAAATGAATCTGAGTTTCCCTTAACCACAAATAGTATCTGCTTATTAATTCATCCTGTAACCCAATCAGGGAGAAGCCTGCATGGGATGAGTCTGGCCAGTCAGCACACAGATGGCTCCCAAGCAAAACAGCCCACACAGGCTAGCAGCCAGCCTGCTGTTCTTGCCAGAAGACAGGCTAACAGCTGAATTCTGTCTTTCTCTCCATCAAAAATAGATCTTATTTGGGTTTCTGTCTTCTATTAGTCACCAGTTTCCATAAAACATGAAAGTGTCTTTACTTCTTATACTTGTATTGCTCTGTCAAAAGCAGCTGAAACCAGCCACAGACTCCAGAAGAGCACATTAACAGACAATTGAGATCACGCTTTCTTGGCAAGCTGCACCAGCTGCCTCTTTAAAATTTCCAGGCAATGGTCCAATTTAACAGCATTTTATCAGCTACCTCATACAGACAATTGTCAGTTTGGCAGGGCTCTTCAAATACAATCTTCTGCAAGATCAACACTACCTAGTCGTGTTTCATAGCATTAATTTGATAATTTGTTTAAATGTTTTTACATAGCAAATTTTAGTTAATTAAGTTGTAAAGAAAGGTATATTGATGTGCAGAGAACGTTTAACTCAAAAGTGCCAGTAAACCAGTAGGTAGGTCTTAGCTCTGTGGAAACATTTAATCTCTTTTTAGTCTTTGTTCGTGTTTTTACACTGCCCTCAGGAAAAAGTTTATAACATTGACCTTAACAGCATTTTCCAGTCAATGAGTATATGTTAGTTACTGCTGAGTGGGTTCAGAACAACACAACAGTTGAAAAAGACTTAGTTTTTTCCTCATAGCTTTATCCAAACCAACACAGTCAGTGTGGTAACCTTCCCTCTGGGACAACATCCTGCGTCTGCCTGCTTTCCACGTTCAACATCCAACAAGCCATGGTAGGACACACACAAAGTGGGGTCACAAGTAAGACTGCTGTATTTGTGGAGCATTTCCACTATAAACACACTCAACAGGACATAACCCATAAGTATATCTTGTACTACAAGGAGTTTCATATTTCACTTATGCTGAAGATATCTAGACTGCCAATTACTTTGCCCTCAACCTTCATCTCAGAAAATCCTAACAGGGAGAAAAAAAGTCTAGGAAAAAAACCCACGATGTACAAGCAGCCCCATCCCAGAACCACCAACACATCTCACAAGCATCACCTCAGTAAGAAACAGTTTGAAAGAAGAAACTGACTGCGTTAGTAAGGCAAAAAGGATGAAAAAGTCAGGGAAAAAAAAACAAAAACAACAAAAGGCATCCTAACAACTAACTGCACTTGGGCACAGGAAGAGAGGCTGAGAAGCAACCTCCTATGGCATTCAATCTATTAATGACTCAGTAAATAAGCACTGCCATGATAGTTTAGAGCAAGAAAAGGAATTTTAACAATTCATTTAAGCATTCTAAAAGTTTCCTGTATCTTCTCCACTTTAACATGTACTTTATTACAAGAAATACTGAATAAAAACACATTTATGGAATAAAAGTCACTTAAGCTATAATAAAGAAAAAAATTCCAAAGTAGACTGAAATTGAAGATCACAGGAAACCACCAGAAGAAACACAGATCTTGTTTTCATGCAAAGTATATTCATAGCAACCAAACTGCAGCCAAAATGAAAGTTCGTCCCTGAAAACTTGAGTGTGGCACAAACAATTTTTCTTCCCCGGGTACATACTTTAATTTCGCCTCCCAGCAGCTACACAGCAGTGTATGAACCATTAATTCACGTCCAGTTTTCAATGAAAACTTGCTAATCAAAATTGTAAGAATAGAAATCCTTGACCTTACTATCAAATGGAACAACCCCAATTTAAACTCTTACTGAAATTTGCTTAAGAAACCCTAATTTCCTTGGACAAAGATGACACAAATCATAACCTACCTCTCACGAGTCTTCCGGAGTTTTAGACTAGTGTAAACAAAAAAAGCTAAATATGAGTAGATGACCAAACCAAGTTAAACAGACGTGTTCTACGTGAACCGTGGTAGCAATAGATGAGCAGGTAAAACATAATGACAGTATCAAATGACTGCAGTGCCTTTCAGCAAGATGCAAGCAGGCTACTGAAGACTTCTCAATCCACTTTGCAAATAAATAATTGCTGTCAAAAAAAATCAAGATACTCTACCTGCAAGAAGGAAACAAATCTTCCCATCTGTATTTGACAATCTCCTTCCACCATGCTGGAATCTGTGGCTTCAAAGACAAAGAACTGTCACTACTTCAAAAAGGCTGCTTTAGAACTATTCATTACACTCTGAAGCTCGCCCTCCAAACCATGTATGTTTGTCATACATATTCAGTGCACACCTACAAGCCTACTGGTGGAAATTTAAAAGCTTTTAATTTTGCTTCCTATGGTAGGATTATTTTTAAGTTCCTTTCCCAATAGAATTGGATTGCTTTTAAGTTATGCATAAAGCAGAAAAAAGTTTCCATCACCTGTAAGAAAATAATTAAGAAACTTAATTCCTTAAAGGATATATCTTACATAACTTTATATCAAAGTTTCCATTAAAAGAAGTTTATAAAAGGAAGGTATTTACATTGCAAGGAATGTGTGCTGGTAAAGTTATTAGCTGAAAGAACATATTAGATCATAAATCAACAGAAAACCTGTGTAGCATACAACTTCGTCAATAAATTGTTGTTTTTTTTTCCTATATACTATCCAGCATAAAACAACTGGCTCTCACTTTAGGTCCAAAGCACTACTCGTGTGACAAAGCACACTGATCAGATACTATGAGATACAGCAATCATGTCACCATGTCAAATTCTTTTGGATAGCTGGAATAGTTGTAGAACTACCTGACAGTCTTTTTAAGGTGATGATAGTTTAATGTTCTAGATTTGAGATTTTTCTATTGGGCCACTCTGGAAAAAAATAGCTTACAATTACAAGTTCATCCACAAAGAAACCAACAGTGTTAAAGAAAAGCAGTCTCCTGTTTAGAGAGGTGATCTTTCAGCCTGTACAAGGAAACTTCTAAATAATAGCTTAAAGTTCCTGGTCTTCATAAAAATGTTCCTTTAGAACAGTGACTAAAATCTAAATGAGCCTCTATTACTCCATTAGAATTTTTGTCCCAGAGCTCCATTTAAATACTGCATCTTTCCCCTTTACGTTTTCTATGCAACCTTTCCTCTCTTGAAATTAGCAGATGATCCAAAAGGCAACCCAACCAGCTGAAGTTCCTACAGTAATCCTAGTCACTTAAAGGATAAGATGAAAAAAAAGTTTCCTGCTATATAGAGAAGGCAAAAGCCATACGGTATCCATCCAATTTCAGCCATCCTTGAGGCTGCAGCTTTACTAGCTGTTCTAAGTAAGCAAGGTAGTTGTAACCAAAGCATATGCTACGAGGTGGGATCTGGGAGTAGAGAACTTTATTCCTGTCCCCCCCACCCAACCCACAGAAGGCCAACCTCTCAGTTTCTCCCATTCTCAAGCATTCCTTGTAGAACACTGAAGTAGGAAAAAACTGCTGCTGTAATATACTCATCCGACACAGTATGACTTTTCTCATGCTGGAGAAGCGAAGAAGTTTTGAGGGACCCCCTACTATCGTTCAGACAGCAGAGCACTTTCTTTTCAGATACTAAAAGGCACGGTGTTCTTTTTGACATTCCTTAACTGAACCACAACAGGCATCTTATGCAGCACTTAGAAGAATCTTGAACAGTTGCTGTCTCCAAGATTTCACATTCCCCAATACTGCTGTCACAATCAAGGCTCTTAAAAAAGAGCTATTTTACAGTGCTACTCTGAATGGAGCATGCCTTCCTTTGTCTCACATTTATGAAACAGAAAACAAAGTCAGGCAACATCCCTATCTCAGAAACACACTTGAGTCCTCAGGACAAAGATACATGCTTACTCTCTACTTTAAGATAGAAGCTTAAGACCTTTGGATGAGTTACCAGTTAAATTCTATGACAAAAGTGCAAGGTTTGGCAGCTGAAATGTCTTTCAATCACTTTTGTCCCTGGATTATGTCATTGTTTAAGTAGCGGTACGAGCAATTCACTTCACTTCAAGCACAGAAGATGACATCAGCAAGATGACAATTTCCCCTGAAACAACTATGATCCCAAGAGTAAAGCGTGCAGGATTTGGTCAAAGGTATTATTAAGTTTCATTGTTTTACTACAGTCAGATTGCAAGTTTATGGTTTTACTACAACCAACTACAACTCCTGCAAAAAACAGTCCCACCAGGAAGTAAGCTGGTTGAGGATAATGTGTTTACAAGTGAAACACAGGCATTCAATGCCATACTTCGAAAAACAGCTGCTACAGTGTATAAACTCAGGTTTCTGTACACCTAAACACTAAATCTAATCTCATTAAAAAAGAAGCCAAGATGTTTACCGAAAAAAGTCACGAATTTCAAAAGCACTGCTTTTATCTCATCTCATGCATTCTCCCTCTATCTTCACTTAAAGGTCATCTGTCTGAAAAATGCCAAGTCCATACTCCATACTTCTCATGTACGTCATGCTGCAACAAAACTTCCCATTAACGTGACAACACTTACTGCAGATAATCAGGCTTCATTTATAAAGTCTTAATGCCAGCTCTATTATCACAAAGTCCATTATTCTGTATTTATCATTTAATGATACAGTGAAAGCATGCATCTGTAATATGAAAACAGACTTCCTGCAGCATTTAATACAATTGGAAGCAATAAAGTAAAACTACAAACTTCTCCAGTAAAGGGAGCTACTTACCTCCTTCTCCATAAAACAAGAGGCCATTATAAAATTTCGTTTCTGCCTATCAACAGAAACATAAATTTGTCTTTTAATAAATAAGTGATCGTGCTACAAAAATTATTTAGACAGTAAATAATTATATCTTGTTTATTGCAAAATAATAAATCTTTATCGGCTTGTTAATTTTTCTTACACATAATTAAAGCTGAACTTACCTCATATTTTAACTTCTTGATTTCACAGCAAAGGGCAGCATACACAGTTATTACTTTGTTTAGAACCTAGACTCAGGAAAAAAAGCAGGTTACCAACACAGAACTACAGCAAATAAAAATCTTACAGAGCATTTTTCACATTTAAAATGGATCAAATGGATCAGTTTTAGCTAAAACAACTTTTACCCCTCCTCTCTTAATGATAAAGCAGTTACCTTGTTTTCTGTCTTTATGAGCTCCAGTAGAGAGGACTGCTCGTATGGCAAAAGCTAGAATTGATTAAAACAAACAAACAAAAGCTTTAGAAAACACCTGTCAAAACCACATTTAAGCAACTAGGCAAGTAGTGTAATTTTTTACAGTTTAATCTCAAGTAAGGTCAGTAATAAGAGCCAATAACGGCACATCACTGGCAACCTGTGTTGCAGGAAACCTTCTCTTTGCACGTTTATACATTAAGGGAAATAACTAGCTACACTATATAGGATTTACATCAATTTACTCATAAAACTTGGAATGCAAAAACAGTCAGTACAGTGCACACAGAAAAAAACAACTCCAGGAACCTAAGAAAAATCAGGAATTCCGAATGCAGGAAACAGGAAGCACTGCGTGTATCCACATGCAGGCACTTGAGATTTTGTACTGAAGTCAGTCTCATAGCTGAGAAGTTCACATACACTCAGCACTATCGAGGCCCCACATGTAATCTGAATGGACGGAGGACTGACTGAGACTACATCTTCTGCACATACAAGTTCCACATGGTAACAACATTTAGAAGTACTTCTCACTTTTATGTCCAAGTTCAGCGATGAAAAAAATTCATGCTCTACAGAGGACAGAAAACTTAGCACCAAGGAATAAAACACTTCTGGAAGAAGAAAAATTAAAACAGTATCGGATAGGCTTCTCAAACACAAAAGTCAGCATTTTAGAAGCACAAAGGCAAGAAGCTTTCACTTCTCAGGTTTGAAAGGAAGAAGGAATGAGGAAAATAAGTTTCAATGTGTATTAAATATATGACGACCTTTAAAGCAATAGGATCAAGACTGAAGTCCCAAACATCTCCAATAGAGTCATCCAGAGCATCTTCAATTCTCTTCAGCTGAGAGGCGTAATCCTCCAGAAATTTTCCATAGTTCTTCAACTGCACTTCAGCATGGATTTCTGAGAATTCATAACATTGAGAGTTACATAAAATACTAAGTGAACTCCAATATCCCAAAGTTCATTTTAATCTGTTGCTATTTAGCTTAATAGTACTGCATTCCGAATCTTGGTGCAGCATTTTCTTCTTGAAACAACTGCATCTTTGTAATACAAAGTCCTTATTTGTTTAAAACCAATCACCCAACTCAGTGTCCATTTCAAATAAACCCCAAATATGAAAGAATAACAAACATTTAAGAGGCTTATTAAAAATTAGTTTTGAAGTGTACATTTATTTTCAAACTAAGATCTTAACAAACCTAACTACCACACCAAGTTGCAAAGAACTGACTGATCACATTGCAGCACGGCAGATATTCTACCCATCAGCAGAGCAAGGCCATAGACAATGATATTAGACATTTGAGGCACTGGGTCTTATCATTTTGGCCTGAGTAGAAGTTGTATGGGAAGCAATCTGTCTTCTGCTCTCTCCCTATTACCTTGTGTCATTTGGGTATTAAACTGGAAGCTGATGGTTTTCAATCAATCCCACCACATTAGAACTCACTACTTTCCAGCAGAATTTTTCTTCTGCTTAGCGCCTGGACATGGAAATGCACAGCTGTTCTGTCACCATTAGTTCCAAGTAGGTTCTTATGTTCAAAAGGAAATATTCAACTGGTCAAATACCAAGAGTAGCGGTATGAATTAGTATAGCAGGTCTAAAGACAACTGATCCAGAGAAGTTTCATTCACTCCATCCTGATATTTTTTCTTCCTACACTAAAAGCACACACACAAAAAAGAAATACACAATCACTGACTTAGTTGCACAATCTGAACCATGGAAAGAGTGATCACAGCTCAGGACTTCCATGCTTAGTAAGGAACTACAATCCTTCCTTATCTGATGACTGAAGTGCCCTCCCCTTGACTTGACTGCACATCTAATAGCTTACAATCTTTTGCTTTTTGTTGAAAAAAGGATTGCCTTTAAAATAAATAAACCAAAGAATGTAAGTTAGTTGAATAACTGAACTTTGCCAGAACACGAAGACAACTCTGCAGACAGCAATCTTTTTAGCTTATGTAGCAGTATACGTGCCCTTCTCACATTTTAGCAAGTAGGCTGTGACAAAAGCTAAAAAATCTTTTTATTTTGCAGGTTTAACCTCCTACTCATCTAAGCTGTCTATAACTGAGACAAATGGTAGTTGATGACTACTTCAGTCAACCAGTTTCGCTGAATCAATTATCCTGTAGATGTATTTTGGAGGGAGAGAAAATGTGCCTGGAGAAGCGCCCCAGCCAAGTAAGGGGAAGAATGAACAAAGGCAAATGAAGAGTCAATGAAGAGAGGGACTATGCACTGGGGAGATGAGACAGAGGAGAAATGGAACAAATTCTCCTCAACTAATGCAAAGCTCCTACTTGAAACCAGCAGCAATGCAACTGCAAAGCCTATCCAAGATGCACAGTGAGCCATACCACACTAAGTTCCGCATTAGTGCAGTTGGGTTCTGCCTGTCTTGATGGTTCACAGACACCACCAAAATCAGAAGACTGAATTTCATGCAAACAAATAAGCAGCAAGTGAACAAAACCCTCTTTATCAGCAGTATGCGCTTCAGACACCGATTTGCAGCCCTTGTGTTGTATCATCCTATTTTTCTATTCCACCAATTCACCTCGCCTTCCAAATTCCTTCCAGCGCATCTTCTGGAAGCCCTGATGCACTAAAGCAGTAGAACTCTGATGGATGCAGAGCCCTGCAGAACAGAGCCTAACCTGCCATCCTGGCAGCTGCAGTACTTTACTGTTAGAAGATGCTGTAGAGCACGGAAACTTAAATTCTTGAAGCATACTGTGGTATTCCCTCCTGTTCCTTCTCTCTTCACACAAAAGGCAAAGCTAAGAGCAGAAAAAATATTGAAAGAGGTATTGGGACTGCATAGGAAGAACTGAAAAAAAAGAACGAGTCATACAAGAGTAAGAAACAGGCACTGCTGATCAAATCAACTGAATAGGCAGCATATCTCAAAAAATCTCACAGCAGCAGCACTCTCCTAAAGACCCACAAACCGTCATCTTTCCAGCAGCCAAAAGATGCGCTTCAACCACGCTATAGCTCAGCAGAGCTGATATCAGGTATTGACAAAACTAAATGTTGCCAGACATCGATGTGCCACCTCATACTGATTCTATACAAAAAATAAAAGACAGGTGTGAATAATTTATCATCTTTTCTCTAAAGCAGACATGAGAGTGAAAGCTATTAGCGAACCAGATACAGGTAGGCTTGAATAGATTAAAATAGCTTCAAGCTGGGGGGAGATTTCTAACATGCATAATTTTTTTTCCCTAAACAAACTGGATTACATGCAAAAAGAAAAAGAAACCACAGATATTTTCTTCCAAACCACAGACCTGCTTCACAAGGCATATCTGTTTGCAATGAAGTTTGATTTAGTTTCTCCTCAGGTGATAAAATGAAACCTTTACAAGTGGAACAGCATGAGGATATACTTAGGAGCACAAAACCTTCAACTTCACGTAGTCTTCTTCCATAAAGTCAGCAGTGTCAATGCTCAGGTAATCCATTGCCACAGCAGGATTTGCAATTTCTAAAAGTTTGTTATACAAGTATAGAGTGAAAACTGACGAAGCAAAGCAACACTTTTTTTCCAAGTGACTTTTTCTTCTTTCTTTTTTTCTTTTCCTTGAAAGTTGTATACTGTGCTGTGAACTTTGCCACTGTTCACAGTCAAGATGGTGGTAATAGGGCACATCACACCATAGAATCGTTGAGTTGGAAGGGACCTTTAAAGGCCATCTAGTCCAACCCCTCTGCGATGAACACGGACACCTTCAGCTAGAGCAGGGTGCTCAGAGCCCCTCCAGCCTGACCTTGGGTGAATCCAGGGATGGGGCATCCACCACGTCCGTGGGCAACCTGAGCCAGTGCTTCGCTATCCTTACTGCAAAAAACTTCTTCCATAGAACCAGTTCAAATCTCCCTTCTAGTTTGAAACCATTTCCCCTTGTCCTATCACAACAGACCCTGGTAAATTGTCTGTCACCTTCCTTTTTACAGCCTCCCTTTTGATACTGAGAGGATGTTGGGTGACATTCTCCTGGCTGCATGTAACGTCATGATCAAGTCCCACAGAGATCTGATATTCTGAGCAGAAACAGCACTTTGCATTCCATGCCTTGAGAGCTGCCAAAGACCTCAGCTCAGGAAAGCTTCAGTTTCTACCAAAAAGACAGAGTAATGAATAGGCTATTATTAAATGCACCATCCTGAGGTAATGCTGTATGTGAAACAGCTGGTCCACGAGTAACACATTTTCACAGCAACACCTGATGTCATTAATTTGGCAGAGTTCAACATACAGCATGTATCCCAGTGTGACTGCCATACACCTCTATTTAGGAAGTAGGTCAGCTCCAGAGGCAGAGAACACTTGGATTTCAATGGGGCACACGCACCCACTGACAGAGCTCAGCACCACAAGGTCTCACATATCTATTTTCTAAAGGTGAAACAGAAAGAGAACACCCAGCTCCATGCCAAACAGCCTTTATCGGCAGAAAGCACATACAACGCACTGATCTCAGCACGCTGCCTCAGCCTGCCCGGGGGATGCTGCACACACGCGTGGGCTCCCGGGGATCACCGGGAGGTACCGAAGACAGCGGTCCCCGCGGTCCCCCGGGGGCACGAGCAAAGCTCGCAGCGGCCCCCCCCACAGCCCAAACACCCCCCGACGGCCAACGAGGCGAGCACGGGGCGGGCAGGGCCCGGTCTGAGTGCGGCGACCAGAGGGCAGGAACCGGGAGGGGGCCGGCCCCGCTCAGCTCCCACGGCTGCTTCCTCCTCTTCCTCACTGCCCGCCTCTCGCGATAGGGGATGGCGGGGGTCTCCTCAGCCCGCTTCCTGCAGCCCCATTCCGTCCTCACACACACGCGCCCACCCTGCCCCAGCCCAGCCCTTTCGCCTCCCGCGCGCTCACTCTGCGAGCCATCGTCGAGGCGGTCGAACTCCCACTCCGGGGACAGGGTCTCCAGCGCCATGGCAGCGCCGCGCCCGCCTCCCCTGACTCAGGCGCACGAGACTTCCTGCCCCGCTCCGCGCCGCACTCTGGGAAATGGAGGCGGAGGGGTGGGGGGGGCGCCGGGACTCCGGGAGGA
>JACDJE010000024.1:4993573-5027218 GCA_016647715.1 Pavo muticus
TTTTTTTTTTTTTTCAGTTGATTAATATTGCAAATGACCGCAAGCTGGGAGGAAGCGTTGATCTGCCTGAGGGTGGGAAGGTCCTACAGAGGGATCTGGGCAGGCTGGATCAATGGGCTGAGGCCAATTGTATGGGCTTCAACAAGACCAAGTGCTGTGTCCTGCACTTTGGTCACAAGAGCCCTGTGCATCACTACAGGCTTGGGGCAGAGCAGCTGGAAAAGCTGAGTGAAGGAAAAGAATCTGGGAGTGTGAGGGGTATGGATACAAGCATTAATGGGGAGCAGCTGAGGGAACTGAGGTTGTTCAGTCTGGAGAAGAAGAGGCTCAGGGGAGACCTTATCTCTTTCTACAGTGACCTGAAAGGAGATTGCGGTGAGGAGGGGGTTGGCTTCATCTCCCAGGTAACACCAACAGGACTAGAGGGAATGGCCTGAAGTTTCACCAAGGAAGGCTCAGGTTGGATATTATGAAAAGTTTCTCCTTAGAAAGAGTGGTGTTGCAGTGGCACAGGCTGCCCAGGGAGGTGGTGGAGTCACCATCCCTAGAGGTGTTCCAGAACCGTGTGGATGTGGCACTGAGGGACATGGTCAGTGGGCATGGTGGGGATGGGTTGGCAGTAGGACTAGATGATCTTAGAGGTTTTTCCAATGCTTATGATTCTATGATTCCATGATCATAGCCCAAGCACATCTGCTCTACTCAGTCTTCTATGTGAGCTTAACCTGTTCACATGGGGCTTTTAAGTCCCTAGAAATGTAATTGTGCAGGATGTTGGCAGCTGGCAGTGCATGCATGTACCTCTGGGGACATCAGTGTCACACAAAATGAAATCACAATTTATACTGGACTTCAAAGATCACATTCTGTCTACAGTCATATAGATGCAGCTTTTACTGAACTCAGTAGAGCAGCCATACATACATTCAAAGGCAAGGTATGTCCTTTAGTTTTGGAAAGCAAAACAGATGAAAAATTTTGCTACATTATCTAGTTTTTGTGGAAACAAAATACTGTTTCTTTCTGTGAAAAACTGCACATAAACGGTTTGTCAGTCTACTTTAAAAGTATTTTTTTGTTTTCTGTCTTAGAAAAGAGTATCCTTGCACCACCTTCAGGGTGTAGCGGAAGAGCTGGCAGTCAGTAGGACCCTACCTTCCCACAACTGAAGTGTATTCATAAAGAGTAAAATACTGTGAGATCGGTTATTGCAAGATTGTGAGATCACCAACACTAAGCAGATGGTTGGTTTCTGCAGTGGCCACGCTGCACTGGGATAACCATAGCATAAGCCATTGCAAGCCTTATTTTGATTATGGGAGAAGTAAAGTACTTGAGAATGAAAAATGTTGAAATAATGCATTTCTTAGAAAGGAGCAGCAGGAGGCTGCGTAATCCAAAAAAAATCACAGAATCAAGCAAGTACATCAGTTAAATTTTATGGCATTTACGATGCAATTACTTAAAAGACTAATTGTTTTTCTTGTGCCTCGCTAGGTGACAGTGTTTGTTGCCTACACTGAGGTCAATCCCAGCTGCTGCTATGATTTCTATTTCTTCTTACTTGGATTTTATCCTGAAGCCTGTTGTTTAAATGAAGCAAGGATAGCTCCTCTGATTGATAAATTTACTGTACTCAGTTCTCATTGGATGGCTTTATGCTGTTTGCACCAGTGAAAGTACTGACAGATTTTATAAGCATCTTTTCTGATAGTCAGCTAATGCTTAGGGTTTTCATGTGTGCTAGGAAGTTTTTATTTATTACCGGCTTATAAGAAGTTGCTAAGATTGCTCAAGTGTCTGTTAATATCTTTAGAAATTACAGCAGTCAGAAAAATCTTTAGACTTTGTTTAGCACAGATGTTCTTGGAAATCTGAGTATTATTTCAAGAGGTATACAGCTGAGAAAGGATTCATTTCTTTTGAACAGACCAAAATGACCAGGAAAGTAAAATTTCTTATTGGACTTTCCTATGCATTGAGTCTTGTGTAAATCTGTACTAGTTGAAATCACTCATTGTACCTGAGCACTATAAAGGGTTGGAGGGAGATTAAAGACCAAAATACGGGAGAATTAACTTGGTACTATTACTGCTTTATTTATGCAGTGGCTAGTTGTGTATAAATTGGTAAAACAACACAGGCTTGACTGTGTGAGGTATTGAACCTTTTCTTCCTTTGAAACAGAATCATAGAGTCATCAAAGTTGGAAGGGACCCATGAGGATCATCAAATCCAACTCCTGGCTCCACTAATACAGTTACATGGCATTTTTAACAGCGTTTTTATGATGTTTGGTAGCTTAGTGGAAACCTTAACAATGCAAGTAGGAGCCATTTTATTTATTTTTTTTAATGGCATCCAGAGAAAACGTTGCTTCTAGCATATGCAGGCACAGCTTCAGCAAGATTAGTAGAATCGCAGTTACTTACAGGAGAAGGAATGTGGCTTGCTGGATCTGCAGGAATCCAGCTATGCTATACATTCCTTGTCTGTGGAACATTTAATGCTCAACTCTATGAATATTTTAAGTAAAATAAAGTTCTTGCTAAGTTTTTATGGCAGGATTCCCAGAAGATATTTACTATCTGAGACTTGCTCTTTACAACTGTGATCCACAAAGATAATGCCAACTTTTTCAAAAGTAGTTTCTAGCTTATTGTATGGAATTTGAGAGACTTCTGATTATATGTATGAGTAAGGCATCTGAATATGACAATTCTTTCTACTGCTTAAATCAGTCAAATAATTCCCTTTCTGCACCAAATATATGCTCTGTTTTGTTACTCTGGAAACATGAAATGTTAAGCATATGGTTTTAAGGTGTTGTCTAGAGAACAGAAAATCTGTATCAGTAGACTGTGAAAGCCTCACTAGAAACCACATGAGTTTCTAGACTGAGATTAATTTAAGGCTGAAATGGAAAAAGAAATAAAAAAATAAATCAAGTTTTGTATATAAATGTTGCAGAGAGAAAAGAAGAAATAGAAGCTTCCTGTGCTGGTGAGTGGCAAAACAAAAAAAGTTGCTGCTGTACAAAATTTTGAGTTGAAACTTGTCATGCAATTAACATAGTTAGGGAATAAGCAGTACAAAGCCTCAATTTATTTTTTTAATCACTTAGTGTTTCAGACTGGATGAACTGTAAAGTACTCCTGAGGAATGTGGGTCTGAACTATGACCAAATGTTTCTTCATTATGAAAAGCCCCATCAAGGCTGATTTTCAACTACAAAAAGCCTTTCAGAGCTAGTTTAGCCAATTACTGAACCCCCGGGGTATGATTTTCAAAAGAAAATAAATTCGGGAAGATTGAGCAGCTTCCCAAGCAGTTCAGTACGTGCGTGTACTCAATGTACTGTGGAACACAGCCTTCCACAGTGGTCTTGCCAATTCTTTATTATATCTTTAATGACACTCTAAAAACAGAGCAACTTCTGCTTTACAGAAATCATATTATGTTCATCTGGATTCGGTTTAACAGCTGCTCGGTACATTTCCGCACGTACAAACACATTTTGCTTTGTAGGTGTGCTGTTGAACAAACGAGTTTAACTCAGGAATAATATTTGTGTATCACGTTATTATACATACCGCTCTTTTTGTTTGTGCTCCTTGCTGACATATCTCACTAGAAAAGTAGGGAGTGGAAGTCAATTGGGTAAGGGGGAAGACCACACTGGAAATCTTACTGTGGATGATAGCAATTTTTTTTCAAAGTTAAATTTTGACTTTAAGAAGCAGGAAGCAGAACTAGAAGAAATCAAGAGAAGAAAACCCAATGTTTAAAATGTGCACCAAATCAATTGCAAAAATCTACAGTGATGTCATCAGAGCTAGGATTCTTTCCCAGATTAACAAGAAATTTTGATAATTTGCAAGCTACTATTGCTCATTCTGAGATAGGACAATGTAGTCATTTTCCAGGTGACAAAAACAATCCTTGTGTATTAATTGGCTATGACTGTTTATACTGATCCCTGAAATTCTACATGGTCAATTTACTAAGCAGGTTTTAAAAGCCCTGGTGTTTGAGTCAATCAACTCTGATCACAAGAAAGAAGCAGATGGTATGCAGATACCATCTTTGCATGTGATTTTACATCTCCTTCTCCCTGTCTTTTCCCTTCCCCCTCTTCATTACTACAAAATCTAAAGTAGGGCTTGAACCCTACTGCCCTGCTATTCTTTATACTGTGATTCTACTGACAAGGGACACCTTCTCCAGTGATTTTTCCTTTCTGTCACCCAACATTTTAACAGTTCATGGAATAAAGCCATGGTAAATGGAGATACAGGCTCAGGGGGTTTGGCATTGTGTTTTGGAGACCAAGGTGTGCCAACTAATTAAGGTCCTAGTGTATTCGGCATGAATTGTTGTATTGTCTATGCTGTGAGGGTGTAAGGAATAGAGTCGTAAGTCATTACAAATTGCTTATCTAGGAATACAAGGTATTTTGCCATAAGGTTGCATGTCAGCTGCTAAATGCCAGGTGTGTGGTATTGTAGTTGGAGAGGATTTTGGATCCTGAACCAAGATCTGGAATCTCATGAACTTTGGCAGTGTTTAAATCTAGTTCCAAACTTTGCAATATGAGAGTGTTTTTCATGCCAGCGTTTACAGTAGAAGTTCTTTACACTCTGTTGCTTGGAATTTGCATAACTTGTTCTAGACTTACTGTACATCATTCTTTTTAAACCCTTAGGACCACAGATACTAGAAAAGGAATCACTTGTATAAACATGTTCTTCCTTATAGTGGGACTTTTTGATGAATTCTGCTAGTTTGGCCAATTTAGTTTTCAATATCTCAGAGCAAAAGAACTTCCTAATTCCCTCAGTTGACTGTTCCATCATCGAGTAAGTCACCACATATTCTGAATGAAGGCATCATGAGGAACTTTAGTAAAGTTGGCAAAGTATTCTACTAGTTTTTTCACCCTAAAAAAGGGAAGAAAGTATAGGAACTGACTAGAGGCTCTCAGTGTTGAATTTTCACTGCAAAAGCAGAGTCTAATGGTTTGTCCTAATTACCATTTGTACAGATTCCACTTCATGTCATCTATTCACCATGTCTTGAGCAAAGGGCAGGATATATTTTTGCTGCACAGGAGTAAATCAAGAATTAATTATATTACAAGGGTCTCAAAGCAAACGCCCGTGTCACTTTACTCCATGGGGGATGTGTGTTCTGCTTGAGGGTCCCTTCCAACTAAGCATATTCTATGAGTCCATAAAACCTCAATTATTCTTTTCTGTGGGACCGGTACAATTTACCTCTTGTTGTACCTCTGCTTCCCACACCCCCTGAGCACAGAGGAGCAGCAGCAGTGCTGTAGAAGTGCCTTCCTTGCAGGCATAGCTGAGCAATGGGAGTACCTTAGGAAGAGTATGGGTACCTTGTAATGGAACCCCAGGCATTACTATCACAGTTCTTTTGCAGAAAAGGATAAAAGCAGCAGCGAGGAATGGATGCTCATAAGTGCTAGGCAAGACTTTTTCAACTCTACATTCTACTGCAACAAGATCTGTACAGATTATAAGTTCAATGGAAGTGTTGTTTTTAACTTCTTTAATGTGGATCACAAGCCACCCATATGATGACCAATTTCATTTTTTCTTCTTTGTTTTCTTGAGAAGAGCAGAGTGTACTTCAGTCTTTTATCCACCTCCATTCTTTAATATTAAATATTGCTGAGGTTTAAGCCTGACCTGAGTAGCACTCGTGCTCATACTCCTGCCATAGTATCTGCTGTTAGTTTGCTGCTCATAGCCCTTCTGGGGTCAATTTCATTTGCCTTGGGATATTTTTTGGCACTCTGAATTTTGTATTTTCATTATCTTCATGAAAGTCAGGTCCTGTTTGACCAATGTGATCTCCTGTAAACAGGTGATCCACCTAACGAATTAGGAAAAGGCTGTAGATGTAGTCTACCTAGACTTTAGTAAAGCCTTTGACTCCCACAGCATTCTCCTGGGAAAGCTGGCAGCCCGTGGCTTGGCCAGGTCCAGAGATTCGAGCTGAATAGAGTTAAATCCAACAGGCAACCTGTCACAAGTGGTGTTCCTCATGGGTCTATATTGGAAGCAGTCCTGCTTATTATCTTTATTGATGATCTTAATGAGGGGATTGAGTGCACCCTAAATTTGCAGATGACCACAAGTTGGGAGGAAGCGTTGATCTGCCTGAGGGTAGGGGGGCCCTACAGAGGGATCTGGGCAGGCTGGATCAATGGGCTGAGGCCAGTTGTATGCACTTCAACAGGACCAAGTGCTGGGTCCTGCACTTCTGTCACAACAGCCCCATGCATCGCTAGAGGCTTGGGGCAGAGTGGCTGGAAAGCTGTGTAGAGGAAGAGGATCTGGGGGTGTTAGTGGACAGCTGGCTGAACATGAGCCAGCAGTGTGCCCAGGTGGCCAAGGTGGCCAATGGCATCCTGGCTTGTACCAGAAGCACTGCAGCCGGCAGGAGCAGGGAAGGGATCACCCCTCTGTACTCAGCACTGGTGAGGCTGCACCTCGATTGCTGGGTTCAGTTTTGGGCCCCTAACTACAAGAAATAATTGAGGCCCTGGAGCATGTTCAAAGAAGGGCAATGGAGCTGTGAGGGGTCTGTAGCACAAGTCTGATGGGGAGCGGCTGAGGGAACTGGGATTCTTCAGTCTGGAGAAGAGAAGCTCAGGGGAGACCTTATCTCTTTCTACAAAAACCTGAAAGGAGGTTGTGGTGAGGTAGGGATCAGCCTCTTCTCCCAGGTCACAGTATTAGGATAAGAGGTAATGGCCTCAAGTTTCACCAGGGGAGGATCAGGTTGGATCTTAGGAAACATTTCTCCTTAGAAAGAGTGGTGCTGCAGTGGCACAAGCTGCCCAGGGAGGTGGTGGAGTCACTGTCCTTGGTGGTGTTCAAGAACTGTGTGGATGTGGTTAGTGGGCACGGTGGGGATGGGCTGAAGGTAGGACTAGATGATCTTACAGGTATCTTCCAATCTTAATGATTCTAGGATTCTACCTGCTAGAATAAGTTGTTGTTACGGCTTGAGAACGACACGGAGCCCCTCCCCGCCCAGCAGGCCCCGGCACGGCTCTGCCCCCGGCGGCTTCCCGCTGCCGCCTGGGTAGTAGCGGCAGGTGCGGGGCTGCCCCTCTGCCGCCATGCCGCACCTCGGGCGGGGCCGCGCCGCCGCGGCGGGGCCGCAGGATCTGGCTGGGCGCCATCGGCGCGGGTTGCGTCAGACGAGGCGCTCCGCCGGGTCGGCGCTCCGCTCGCCCGACCGCGCTCCGCAAGATGTTGCGGGCAGCCCCGCGCCTGTTGCGGACCTTCTGCACGAGCTCCGCGGTGAGCGGGGCGCTGAACGTCGGCGGACGGGGCCGGGCCGAGCCGAGCCGAGCCGACGCGGGCGGGGGTCGGGGATGATGCGCGTCCTCGCTGCGTTCGGGGGGATTGTAAGGCGCGGGGAGGGCAAAAGGTTTCGGAAGGCACCGGAGCAGCGTCCTGCGCGGCTCGCAGCCATCAAATGGGCGCCGCAGGGATGCGGCTGGAAGGAGCCAGTCGGCCCCGGGCTCGGCCTGGCGGGGGCCTGCGGATGCCGTCTCCCCCCGAGCGTGGAGCCGCTCCCGAGCCTGTATGTCTCAGCCTCACGGCCTAAGTGCCTCCGCGGTCCCTGCCTCAGGTTTTTGCAGTTCCGAACACTTGTTCCGAGCTGTTCTCTTTTTCCTCTTCCATATATAGACCGTACAAGTGCCTTGAAGTGCCCTGCCTGATCCACATTGTGCAGATGCTCGGGTCTGGCAAGCTGAGGCTGGGAGAAGGCTTCTGCTTTCCTAAAGAGCGCTCTGTGTTTTGTGCTTGCTCAGTTTAGTGCAGTGAAGTCATCCTAAGGGCTCTGCATGGAAAGGTCAGAATAAAGAGATTGAACACGAAATGCAGTCAGTGGGGCCAACAGATAAGAATGAGTAACTGCTGTGAGCCCACAGATGTGTAATGAGAGGGAGAAAGGCCCTACACTCGGATTCTATTTGGAGGCACTGGAATTCAGCACAGGTAGATCCTCAGCACAAATCCCGATGCAGTGCTGCTTTTCAAAGGAGGCACAATTTTAAATTCATCTTCGGAAAGATGCAGCATATTGAAATATTTACTAGCTTCACTACATTCTTGTAGAGAATAAATAAAATATTGCAATCTTTTAGGTAGCTTTACAGTCAGAGTAGCAGTTATTAAACATTCACCTTCAATAAATTTGATTAGAAGTTGATAACTTATTACATGTAAGACCTGTGTATATCCTCACAGTGTATGAGAGGCAGCAACAGAAAATGATTTTTAACTATGAAATAAATATTCTTCTCAGCAAAAGTTTTGTAGCATTGGAAAGGAAAGAAGAATGTGTAACTCCTGGACTTGACTCCCTTTTTAAGAAGAACAATTTGACAGAATAGTCACCAGCGTTTGTTTGGCTGCTTCTCTATGCGATGTTGAACTCAAAACCAACAGAATTATGGTAGAGTGAGCAGCAGCTTATCTTTTGGGAACGCTGTCGTATTAACCTCGTTATCCTGTGATTACTGAACTAACTAGAGAAAGACCAGATCTCTCCAAATCGCCTGAGCTCCATTGTTTTCCATAAGTAGGAATTGGGCATCCTTGCATCCTGTGATTATATGTGAGCATTAATTTTCCCATGAAAAGAATTGTATGTTGATGAATCTCATCTATCCACAGTGAGCCAGGCAACTGCAAACAAAATCCGGTGTAACTCCTAACATCGCTTACAGAAACAGTGATAAGTTTGTTCTTTGGATGTGCCAGTGATAGTGCTCCAGTACCAGTCCATCACTTTATTCAGTAGCATCGTTCTGGTGTTCTTTAAAGACCTCCTTTCTACAGCTTAATAGTGAATGGTACTGATGGTATCCTGCCCCAAATATGCCATTTCCATAAGAAAGAAAACACCACACTGTTTTTTATTTCTATGTAATTTTGTAGAACTTTCCATTTTAATTGGGTGTTTTGTTCATACTAAATTCTTCAAAAAGGATTTCCCACTTTCACAGGTCTAACTCATCTTAGGTAAAAATGCTTGAGGGAGTTTCCAAAGTAAGATAGGAGCTGGCTATTAGATTTTCTGCAGTGAATCAATTGTCATTTTTCAAATAAGACAAAAAATGAAGGACCGAATTTGTGGTCTGAACTTGCAAGTCCTTCCACATATGGGATTTCTTCCACTGAACCCAACAGACTTGTGAGTTTGGCTCCTGCTTTCTGCTGATGACGGAGCATGTGTTAAGGTGAGACGAGCAAACTGCCACGTCTAAGCCAGATGCTAATAACAGTCACACAATGTACACGTACCGTTTGTTGGAGAAGTAACTGAAGAATCACCAATTGCAAGACCCATCCTGCAATTGAATTCAGTCTCCAGCTGAGTAACTTTCTATGCACATGAGACAGCAGAGTTGATTTCTTGCCAGGCTGGTCTTTTTGTGCAGTGCCATTAAGAAATGGAACTTTCTGAGCCCATCTACAATCTTAACTCCTCAGTCCTTCATAGAACATAGTGCTCTCTTTACTTCTCACCATTTGTTGACTTAGCTCCACGATTAATGTGAATTAAGCAAGTATAACTTACGTAACATAGGGAAAAGATGTTGATTTACAGCAACTCGTGATTTGGAACTGGAACTGGTACACAGTTCCATGTAATATGATATTCAGACTTCTTCACAGGGAAACATGAACTAAGAGTTAAGTTTAGGAATATGCTATGTGTAACACTTTGTGAATAAGTGGAGAGAAAATAGCTCTTAAAGTGATGGTAAATTTGGACTGTAAATTTCAAGAAGATTGCCAAGTATCAAAAAAGCAATAGAGTACAGCAGCAAGTACTTTAATTTAGAATGGAGGTTGGATAAATCTGTAAAAGCAATTGTATTACAAGATCGCTTGTGATGGCAAAGGACTGGATTTTAACTAAGCAGAGCACTTCCAGTTTTGTGTTCTTACTGAGAGATGTTAACAGAAGGAAGAGAGTAGAAGTAACTCATATCTGGACTATCTTTAATATGTCTTCATTGTACTGGTTGGGCTCCTGCTGTAAATTGGCTCTGTACAGAGATCAAAGAACTTCCTACCATGTGAAACATGTTCAGTGAGCCAGCACATTTATCTTTCCCCATGTATTTCCCCTGGTATGCTTAAAATAATTAAACAATTAGGAAAATCTGATGACTGATTTTGATAAGGCAGCAATGTTTCTGCTGTAAAAGTAAAAATATTGGTCATAAAACATTGGTTATACAAACTACTTGCATCCACTGGGCCTTGCTAGATAAAAATGGAGAGGTTAACTTGTCCTCTTTATAATTCAGAGCAGGGACTTGTCTTTACTAATGTCATCGAGTTAGTGGATGTATTTTAGGCATTACTAGCAACAGTGAAGCATTGATTAGGAACTCCGGTATCACTGGTATCACAAAGGATTTCTACCATCCAGCCGTAAAAACGTAATCCTGCAACAGCCCAAGTTATGTTCACCTTTGCAATTACTTAATACATCTTCAATTGCAAGCAAGCCAACTAATGCTGTAATACAGAGAAGTTTGGCCATGCAGCTTCATTCTGATGGAAAATGCTGCCTTTGGACAAATAGTTATTGCCTACTGCTTTATATAAAAATGGTATGCATAAAATAATAAGCTTCAATGTTCCTGTAGCGGAACCTTCTATTTTGTAATGCCCTTTCTCTGAGGCCATCTGCAGAACTAAAACAGCTTGAAAACAGAAAGATTCATCCACAGTATTTCAACCGTGAAATGAATTGTGATGAAATGGACTGTGCTTTTGAGTAATGTGTTTCTCAGGACATTTGTCATATGATCTGATGGGCAGTCCAGACCATTATCAGTATCCAGTCAATAACCCACTTTGTCAAGGTATCCTCATGTCCCAGCCTCCATAAGAAAGGGAAGAGAGGAAGGAGAAGAAGAACATAAGTGTCAACATACAGCACAAATAGCAGTGGTTAAAATATTCAGATAGTGCTTCGATTCCTATTTATCCTTCTGAGCTTGTGGCATCTAGTGAGTCATCTGGAAAACAAGGGCATAAGTCCTGTTGGGAGAGATGAACCTTAGGATGAAGGTGAGGATGTGGATTTATATTCCATCTTTCGTTCAGGCCTCCCAAGAAGTCTGAGTCTTTAATGGTCTGAGTCTAGGAGCAGTTTCTGTCCAATTCAGCTTTGGGGAAGGCAAGCTTGTTGTTTATTCTATTTGAACCTTTCCTTCATAGCCAGGTCAGTTTGTTTTTTAAAGGTTGAAAAATGCAAAGGAAGCACTTGCAGGGGCAGTCCCACCCTCTGCTCATTGTTGTACCCTGCTGGACCTGCATTAGGGCTCGTGGCGGTGCAATGAACTACATCTGTGAGTAGATCTAGTTAAGAATTAGAATGTGTTTTGTCAGGTCAGTGTCCACCTATCTCAGTACTCTCAGGAACGCTTGTGCAGGAAGGAAGCAAGGAGGCATATGTGAGGAGGATTGTAGGATTGTGGATGTGGCACTGAGGGACAAAGCTTAGTGATACGACTTAGTAGGTCAGGTTGATGTTGGACTTGAATCTGGAAGGTCTTTTCCATTCTAGATGATTCTGTGGTTCTACAAGATCTTGGGTTATGTTGAAGAGCATCACAATGTATTTGTAGTGTTCACAGTAAAATTCAATTAGTCTTGGAACAGTTTCAAAGTTGAAGCAGATTCACTGAATCTGGGCCACTTCTCCCTGCCTTTCCTGTTCACATAAGTACTACATCCTGCCCTGAAAACATATGCTGTGCTCCAGCCGGCATGTTTTCCTGGAAGGGAAAAAGAGAAATTAGAGTGTCCTCAAAGCTGGTATTCTGCAGAAGACTGCTCTTTAGATTTTGAGGAGTCTAAAGGAGTTAGTACTTTTCTCAGGGTTTGAGAGCTTAAATAAAGCAGCAGTAGTTGATTTTCTGATATCATAGTAGTGTCATTGTTCTCACTCCCCTAAAAATCAGAAGTTGGGGCAGCTGTTGACATCTGTTCAGTCTGAAGAAGCTTAAAAGCTTGTATCCACTGAACTTAGAAGCAAACACAGAAGGCTGGGAAAGTCCAGCGAGGGCACTGCATTTTTAGCAGTGTTCCCTTGTAGGAGGATCAAATGAATGATCACTACCTTTAACTTGGTAGGAACAATGCGAGCTTGTCTTCTTTGTGTATCCATATTAACCACAAATTATACACCACCATTTAATTATAGGGGTTTAGGGAGCATGCTCCAGGCACCAACATTATGCCAAGAGAAAATGTTTTATGTACTTGTTTCAAAAATATTGTTTCATTTCATATCATATCTTATGGCTAGGAGTAAGATAATGGAACCTGTTATACCTCTTGTAGCAAGCAGTGAGTCTGTCTAATGAAAATTATGGGAAACCAATATACATAAATGCAGTATCTGCTGATACCTTAGTGTATCAGCAGATACAGCTCAGTGTGGTCTCACAGAACTGCACATTGCCTGTTGCTTATCTAAAAAACTGATTTTCATTCAAATGAAGGAAGATTATTCCACTTTAAATCAAAAATAATGATGAAAGAGCAAAAGAGAAACATAAGCAGCAACATAAATACTTTATATCCTATAACATGGTTTGTTTTAATTCTTTTGATCAGGCATACCAGCATAAGCTAAAGCTAGCCCTTATAGGTCAAAGCATTTTTGGACAAGAAGTTTATAACAAGCTGAGGAAAGAGGGCCATAAAGTTGTGGGAGTTTTCACAGTGCCTGACAAGAATGGACAAGCTGATCCTTTGGGTAAGTATATTTAATCTAAATGCTGACATTACAGGCATACATAACAAACTTGCCCTGTGAGATGACTGTATGGGAGTGACTTGCATATATTGCCTTTGATACAGTGGGTTCAGCACAAGAACTATGCTTAAATGAAAATACAAGTCCCAGAGCTGGTTTAACCTTGTTAATTAGTGAATATTTAAAAATTGTTTCTAGCTATGCAGGCCCATATGCTATGATATTTTCTTTTTAAATAAATTTATCTGGATACCTTATTTGAATGTCCACCTGGAAGTACCATCCTGAACTAGATCTGTATCTTAACAATAATCAAAATATGTAAAAGTGGATTTGAGGAACAGTCCAGTAGTCTTGGTTAGCTCCTGACTTAACAGGATGTATTAGCAAATAGCTGCTGAGCCTGTGCTCAAGCACAAATGTCTGTCACCTGTTCCATGGTGCTGTCTGGGACGCTCAAGGCTTGGAGCCAAGACTGTTTATCCTTGGCTTTCTGCCCTTTCTGACAAACTTGTATGCAGCAGTATACCTGCAGAGCCTATTTCTCTTCCATTTGGACTAAGGAAAACTCACTGGAAAGGGTGGAAGAGGCTTTGCTCTTCCTTTTTACACTGCCAAGATTTTGCAGACTTTCTAAGCAGTTGCTGTAGAGGTATTCAGAATTGAACTCAGACAGTGGAAAATAGCATGGTGAAGAAGCTGCTTTGAAGTCATTATCTGAATTGTAACTTTCTCTTATTTTTCAGTGCCACAAAAATGGTGAGTTAATAGGATTAACAAGTGCCAAGAAAGAACCTACCTTTATGGATTAACAGAAATTAAAACTGCATTCCATGAGCTGTCTCAAATGGCTATTTTTTTTCTGTTCGGGTCCTGACATGTTTTTATAGAATGAGGGAAGACTCAAACGTAGATTTTTCTTACTTGGTCTGTGGCACTCCCAATGGCTCTGAAGTTTGTTGCATTCTGTAACCTCATTGAAAGAATTAATCATACACTGGAAAAATTATAGGGGAAATCTATTGGTTTAGAAAAAGACAATGTCTGTCCAGCTCTGGAAGCATACCGTAATAGTTGGTTGCATTATACAAACTATTATTATGCAGTTTTTATACTAGCAGATTGAACTCAACAAATGAAGTGCCATTATTTAATATTCGGTGGCATTCATCATTCTTACTACCCAAGCCATGAGAGTGAAATTAAAGTGAGAATGGCCCAAGCTATAGGAATGAGAATCAATGATACAATTAATCAAATTTATCCAAGTGTAAAGTTTCATTTAAACAGCATACAGAACAGTACAAAGGGCTATCTGTATACGTTTCAGGAACTGGGTTGTTGTACAAAACTTATTTCAGTTTGAATTTTTTACACAAAATGTGAATTAAAGGAAGATATATTTTTGTCCCTCAGCACTGGCAGCAGAGAAGGATGGCACTCCTGTTTTTAAATTTCCCAGATGGAGAGCTAAAGGCAAGCCTATCCAGGAAGTCATTGCAGCCTACAAATCGGTTGGAGCAGAGCTAAATGTCCTTCCGTTCTGTACACAGTTCATCCCAATGGATGTCATTGACTGCCCAAAACATGGCTCAATTATTTACCATCCATCCATCCTACCACGCCACCGAGGAGCTTCTGCAATCAACTGGTAAGCTTTTGCCTGTTGCTCATCAAAACTACACGATTGTCCTGTTAGGAAGTTGGGCCAGATCCAGTATTTATGTAAACACTGACACAATTCTGTTGCCTTGCAACTGCTCTGAAACAGCTTCTCTGAAGCAGCTGAGTATTTGGATCAGGAACTACACTTCATACCAGAGACTCAATGTTATTTCCACCACAAGTGCAGCTATTACACCTGGAAGATCAGTGATGTGGTCTGTGCATTTGTGTATTTTATTCACAGAGGTAAATCAGCAATATGTAGTTTCCATAGGCAGGATGGTACCCTTGTAGCTAGCCCCCCTCAAACAATAGGTAACTGTCACAAGTCTAAGATTTCACAGAAGGAAAGGAAAGAGATGAAAGAATCCATAAGAAGAAGAACTTCTATCATCCTGTCCAATGCACAAGACTAGATTCAAAATGTTACTGTGAAAGAACTAAACTGCACTAATGACCACAGTGGACTCTGATGTAGCATTTCTATGTCAAAAGAAATGTCCTTATCATTACGATTGAATTCAAAGAGAAATTGTCTAAATATATTTAAAAAAAAAAGAATCTTGCAGGCATCATGATGATTATCTAAAGATATAATGCTGTAAATTCAAAGCAAAAGCATATTTTGTTTTTTGAGTAACGACCCACAGTGAAAAAAAAAGCTAAGCTGAAAAAGTACTTGAAAAGAGTACTTGAACAGAGAGTAAAGGAGACCATTAGAGATGCAAGGAAATCCTTCAGAAAGAGGCGTTTCTGTCCAAAGAAGAAAAATAAGAAAGAGCACAAAGTCTGGCAAAATAGATGTAAAAGATATAAAGGGCCAGCTTTTAAGGCACAAAATTGAATAACAACTATTTTCTCAAATGTGTTAAAGGTGGGAGGTATGTAGAGTGATATAGGTGTTTGATATAAAAAGGTGATAAGCAAAAAGAATGGCATAGCAGGAGACTTATATTGGTATTCCAAGTGAAGGAGCTTAAGGTGTCACTACAATACATAAATGAGTAAATTATGATTCAGAAAACAGGAGGTAAAATTTGAAGTTAAAAACACAAGGTAATGATACGTAAGGGGAAAAAAGCTGACTATCTGTAAGCAGTAAAATCTAAGTTGTTCAGAAAAGAGACCGTGGGAAGGAACATGAAGGAAGTAGAAATGCCTCAGAAAAATCTTGGTATAGACCAACTTCCACATGATGGCGAATAAGTCTTGGAGTCTTCAGACTGGGAAACAGATCACTGGGAAGGAAATATGCCAGCAGTGTAAAAAGCCGTGAAAGACATGGGAAGGTGAATAATGAGTGATTGCTCATTCTTTCTTAATCAAAGTGAGGAGGCAGCAAACAAAGAGATCAGATAGTAGGATTTGATTAAATAAGGGAAGTACTTTTTCTCCATGCAGTCAGTTAATAACCTGTGGAACTGTGCATCTAGAGAGAGAGCTTGAGAAAGAAGTTTTCTTGGAGAAAGGGTTCATTAAGATCTGTTCCATGGGAAGGTGTAGATACAGTCATACAGACTGTCTTTCACCAAGTTCCTGAGGTAAAGATTTCCAGAATCAGGAATGTATCCCAGTGTCTATCACCAAGTCTTGCCCTGTTATGCACGTTCACTCTGTAAGCATCTGCTTTTGCCCTTTGCAGGTAAAGGCTGTTGTCCTAAGACCTTTTAACTATGCTAGAATTTAACTTTAATTTGGCCTTTAGTGATGACTCTCGTGTTTCAGCCTCGCGCCCGTTGCTCTCATTACAGTTTCTTCCATCTGTTGTGGCCGCAGCCCTTGAGCTGTAGCAGACCCTTTTCCCACACAAACACCATGACTGAGAAAACCAGTGTGAATGAGGCATGTCTAAGAGGCATCCGTTACAGGCAAAGGTCCTGAACCTCTGAGGGTTCCTCACTCCATCCTTTATAGCCCCTTCCAGCTGCCGCCACTTTGTTACCAGCAGCCATCTGCGAAGGGAGCTTGGAGATGGTGCACAGAGGAAGGAGTTCCTCAGAAGTTCTCACCTGTTGTCTCCTCAGCATCAGAGATGTTTTTCCACAGTACTTTCTTCTCTGCCTGAGCAATGCTGAGAACATGCATTAGGGTGATTGTTCTATATTTCTGGATAATATAAAACAGATGAGATGCTGCTTCAATGTCTAGAGGATCTGTTATCTGCAAGCTTTCACTTTTATTTGAACTGCTAACTCCCCCAGCTGTCTTCAGAGTTTGCCCCTCTTTCTGCACAAATGCATGCTTTTGATAATGTAGTTTTCAGTGTTCATATAGTGAATTTTCAAATATATAAGCCAGATTTGAGATGATCCTCTCACAACGTGGACTGCCAAAGGAATACTTATGTATGCCATATGTCTTACAAAAATGGCATTGATGTTTGCACACTGACGCTTCTGGCTGCTCCCTTAAGCACTTGTATTTGATTTTCCATCATACTGAAGTACCTTCATCTCCAAGGGTGAAGTGGAAAATCTCTGTGGCTGGAGTTCCCTTCAAATTCAGAAACAGATTCCTGAGCTAATGTAAATCAGTATAGGTCTACTGTATAGCTAGTGCTATGTTCATGCAGAACAGCTGAGAATCTGGCTGGATATAAATTCCCCCAATGTCTTTTCCTTAAACAGTTGTGTATTAGTATTTTGCTACGTGTCCATCATTTTCCACTGTCAGCTTAGCTCTTTTTCAGCTGTGGGACAACTGTGCTTCCCTTGCTGACCTACAGATAAGCTGTGAAGCTTAGCTAATTACAGTAAACAATTAGGAATAATACACTTAAGCCACTGATGATATATTTTAAATAGCACAATGACTGCGATGGGCACTCTGGATTCAGCTGCAGCCTTTCTTATGTCACTTTGTGAAAATACATATACGGTGTCAAAGCACTGGGTACTTGACAATGAAATGAGCAATGAAACTGGTGATAAAGACAGTTGGGATCTTCTATCTGCATAAAGCATATGAATGTGTAACGCATAGATGGATATCCCTGGCTGCTTTCACATTTTCTCTATTTACTGTAAGGCTTCTTTTACCTCCAGGACTTTAATTCAAGGAGATAAGAAGGCAGGATTTACAATTTTTTGGGCTGACGATGGTTTGGACACTGGACCAATACTTCTGCAGCGAGAATGCGATGTTGGCCAAAATGATACTGTGGATGATCTGTATAACAGGTTTCTCTTCCCAGAAGGAGTAAAGGCTATGGTATGTTTACCTGTACTAAATAGCAACATTTTATAAGAAAAGAGTAGCATCTGCTGGAGTTTTGAAAAGGAAAAAGAAAAAAGGAAATATAGACAAGACGCATACATTTGGGAAGAGAGATTGTGGTGTTCAGATGAATTTTAAACTTCAGAGGAACTCTGTTGCTTTACAACAGCTGAGGAGGTGGCCTCGGAATATTTGTTGCTGAAAGTGAGCAGAGCATATCCCGTTTCTGCAGAAGGCAAGAGGTCAGGTTTGTCTTGCCTGTTCTCAAGAGAGAAATAACTTTTTTTGCAGAAAGAAAAGGGAAAGAGATGAATGCAAACATACAGAACCACATTCTGTCCTTAACTAAACTGTGGTCCTGCTTAATTCAGGCAGCTCCTGTATGTGTGGTGACTGGGTACTCCCATCATATTCTGAGGCTATTTCTTTTGTCAGCGTAGTTTCTCAAGAATATATGTACATTAACCAGTGCCACATTGGTCCCCTAGATTTTGGAAAACCTGGGTTTTGAAAATACACCACTTCCTTTGTGGAAGAAAATTTTTTCTGTCAGCCACAAGCATGAATGAAGAGAAAAGGAGAACGAAGCTAATGTTAAATCTGTTCCTTTTTACTTAGGTGGAAGCTGTACATCTAATTGCTGATGGTAAGGCACCTCGTATACCTCAGCCAAAAGAAGGGGCAACATACGAAGGGATCCAGAAAAAGGAAAATGCAGAGGTAGTGTTAAGTATTTAACACTGTGATACATGCCAGTCACTAGAAAAAGTTGTTGCTAATTCAGATTGCAATAGCAGTGACTTGAAATGAATGTAGATTTTAACTCAGTTGTTTCCTCCCCTCATATTTCTGGGACAAATCCATGAAGACTCATGTTAAGTTCAGATTGCCAGCCAGCAGTTACGTATAGTTAGAAACCTGATGGTCTACTTGGGATCATCTGCGCATAGCTAGATGGCAGTTGTGCCTTCTGTGGGTACTTAGGTTACCATACTTTGAAATACAACACTGAATGGAGATAACTGTCCTAGCTTGTTTACCAATAGTCTATGCTGTTTTCTTTACCAGAAATAGGTTGGACGTTAGGAAATGCAAACACACACTATTTACATTTATACTGTGCTTATTTAATTTGTTAATCATAATAATATTTATGAATGAATGAATACCTAGTAGCAAGAGTTATGTTATCAGTATATTAGTATGAGGAGGAGAATCTGTGGACAGAAAAAAGCTGCACAGAGCAGAGAAGTGTTAATATCATCCCCTATGATAGGAAGAGTATCCCATTTGATGGGTCTTTGATAATTAGCCACGTAGAGATCACTGATATTCCTGTATTAGATCAGACCCTTTCTGTGTTCTTAACAGCTGAAAGAAAGCGAGGGAAAAATTTGTAAAGTGGTAAGCATTAATAACTTGATTTGTAACTAAAGAGAGAAGAATTAGCTGGTGTGTCTTGATTTCCTAGATCTCCTGGGATCAACCTGCAGCAGCTTTGCACAACTGGATCCGAGGGCATGATAAAGTACCTGGAGCATGGGCAACAATAGATGACCAGGTATGCTCTGTAAATTCCACACTCCATTTGTGGCAGCTTTCTCTTATAAAAGCTAAAAGTGTCTGCATGCAGGTGAATACAGATGGGAATTACACTGGAGGAGCTCTCATTTGGTGACTGTATATAGATAACTTTTTAAAATCATAATTTAATTAAAAGATAAGAACAATATCTAAAAAAAAGCATGATATGAGGCAGTAAATAACAAGGCTAGAACCACAGTCATTTTCGGAAGCAGATACGCATTACAGTGTAATGAAACCCATACTGAAAGGGCACCATCACCATGTAACAGCAAAATGAAACACTGTGAGTAACGGAAGTAGCAAAGGAAGGGTTTTCTAAAAGAAATTTGGGCCTGGGAATACAAAAATCTCTTGCGGAAATAAATATGTCTAATTTGATCCCCGAACAGCTATTTCCTTTTGATATTTTAAGACCCTTACACATTTAATCTACATTTTACTTGCATAAAATACTCTAAAAATCACATTTCCTGGCTCTGAAATCCTAATTTTTTTAACTTAAAAATTAGCCAGCTGTGGGTAGGTTGCTCCAAAAGCCTGGTTCTGTGCTAGTGTCCAGGGCCTGAAGATGCTTTGAGAGCCCAAAAAGAGCAGAAGAGCCTGAGTGAGAGACAGTGTTCAGCAGTGCCAGCCTAGAGGCAGATCAGGACTCCACCACTTACAGTCAGGCTTCTGCTGTTCATTCGCTTTGTACACGTACTGTCAAGCGTTGCTTCCCTTTTTGCACTGGTTTAGTCATGTGCAATGTTAAAGCTAAGCAGCTTGGCAGGTTTAGGCAGCTTGCAAAGTTTTACATGTCCTGGGTTGTAAAGATACAGAAATTACATTGTAACATGGTTTGCATGTGTAGTTATTATATTTTATTAGTTTATATTGTATTGAAGTTTCCAAACAATGTCAATTTTTAAGTTTTTTAAGAATGTTTAGAATCTATGTACTTTTAATTCCATTTACTTTTAGGTGGTTACTTTTTATGGCTCATCATTACTTGATGCTTCAGTGCCTGCTGGACAAGAGCTGGCAATAAGAGGTGCTTCAAGACCTGGACTTGTAACCAAGAACGGTCTAGTCATTTTTGGCAATGACGGGAAGATGGTAAGTGCTCCATCTTACAAACATGAGTATGGATAGAATAAATTAGCAAGAAGTGCAGGTAGTGTGGAATTGTCAGGCTGTACAAATCCAGCTGCAAATGGTAGCTGATTTGTTTGACATTTACCAGTCCACTGCCATCCTACAGGGAAGATATCCATGTTTTGCTTCACGCTCAATACGTATTCATTTTCAGTAAGGATTAAAATGTGTTAGTACAGAGGATAATCTGAAAGACAAGTAGGAATGTCCTGTTTTGTATTATATAATATCAGCTTTCCTGCAAGCCACACATTTTACTATTTGTGACCATACTGACGCATAAAACCTCATATCCCTTGAATTTTCAGGTACTAGTGAGAAATCTGCAGTTTCAGGATGGAAAAATGATCCCTGCTTCTAAATACTTCTCTGCTGATGAAACAACTACCTTGGAACTTACAGAAGAGGAGAAAAAGATGGCAGAAGATATTAAGGTAATTCAATAAACTGCTTTAGTTGGATATTGCTACAGATGAAAACATTACTTCATTCTCATGATAGGCATATCTTTCGTTGAACCATGCAGATTGTTTCTGAAGAAATATTGTATGAATCTTTAGTTAGTAAAATTAATCTGAATGGATTTAAGAATTCACTAGAGTATGCTAAAGCTTACATATATCCCTATCAAATTTTATTTCATATACAAGTGATACAAAAACTGTGATCACAGAGTCAGTTATGGTAAATGTTTGTGAATGATGAAGGTGGGAGCAAGGGTAGAGTGAGGAGAAACTAAAAGATCTTTATCTCACAACAATGAGGTTATCTCACAGCAGTGAGTCTGCTGAAAACGGCCTTGAACTGTGGTGTCATTCACTTGGATGCTGTCAGAGTGGTTCTCGTGGACAAGATCCAGGGAGTCTTGATACAGCAGTCTGAAGGAGAAAAGCAGTGATTTTCTCCCTGTGCCTTTGTTGCCTTAGTTATTAGTAACCTGCTAGTAGGTTGCTCCAATATGTTCTGCCCTAATGTCCAGAGACTGGTGCTGCTCTGAGAGCCTAGAAGGAGCATGGGGATCTAGCTGGTAGAGGGATGCAGCAATAGGGCAACTGGAGCAAAAGGTTGCCAAGGCCAGAGAGGCACCTTGCTTCTCTCTTCTGTAATCTGCCCCTCAGTAATGAGTGTCATGTGCTTAACTGAAAGCCATATTGGTCAGTAATTTAGGTTTTGTGCCAGAGCAACTGAATCATAGGTGTCTTCCCTTCTGCTAACTCTGCTACAGTCAATACCTTCTGGCACAAGCCAGGCAACTTGGTGCACTCATGTTTTAAGCTGCTGCTCCAAGATTACCTTGAACTTGCTTGCCAGCAACTGAAGTGCTGCCTGGAGTTATTGACTGACTGAGACAATAGCTAAAAGAAATATTAACTCTTTAGTTCAAGACATGAACTGCTAACTCTAAAACCTAATTATACTTAATTGATAAATCACTCTGCCAGTTATTTCAGCTTGCGTGTTAGCAGAGACGTCCATTTAATGCATGCAGGTTAAACTACTTCTCAACTTTGCCCAGGTGCCAGAAATTCCATCCATCCTGTCACAACGTTCTCCAGGCCGCTCCCACCTCTGCTGACAGCATATTCCATAATGCAGTGAGAAGTTATTGTTAATATTGTTAGTATTGTTCGTAAAGACCTTAAAAACGGGCCTGTACATTTTTAGCATTGTACCATTTAGGCTCCTTGCCTGATTAGGTGAAGTTATCATGGATGAAATAATCTTTTTTGGTATAGTTGTGCTGGAGATTTTATTGGCTAACGTGAGGCCTGCATTTCCAGATCCTCTTAATAGTTTTCTGTTTTAGGATCCTTTGAAATAATACATTTATAGGCATGGATGCCTTAGAAAATATTGTTTGATAAATACCTCTTTCAATTAGAGGATTGTTCATTATTTCTTCCACAATTTTTATATATTATTAGGCTATCTGGAAAGGAATTTTGAGCAATGTTCCTGTAATAGAAGATTCCACAGACTTTTTCAAATCTGGAGCATCCTCTATGCATGTTGTCAGGTAAAAAACTATTCAAAACAGGGAAATTATGAGGCAGAAGTTAATGGGAACAGCATTGTCACGGTGCTTTTAAGACAGGGAGGATAGTATTTAAAAAATAAATAAATAAAATTTTTCCAGTGTGTTTTCCAGTACTCTTTAACTGTTGATTTTTCTACCTTTGAAAATGCGATGCGGTTCTGTTCCCGAAATTAGGAGTTACTGATCTTTCTATTCAAGTGAAGTTCCCCTTAATGTCAGAATCAGCAGCCTCACAGGGAAGCGTGGTGGTGCCCCCAAACCTGTCTGCATGCAATGACAGGTATCTCAAGGGGGCTAATTCAGAAGCTGAGCAAAGGACTCCCCAGAGGGAGAGGGGAGCCATTCACAGAAGTAGTTCAACCCATGCATACAGCTGCACAGAGTTTAATGGGTCACCTCAATTAACTTCTTTTTGCAAGTCAGATATCCTAGGCCATAATATAAGACTAGCATATCATTGTTTTTTTGTTTTTTTTTAATTAATGTATTATTGTCCTTCTTAAATACCAGTCTCATAGAGCTCTAAACTGCCTCTGTGTATGGGCTAGGGTCATCTAATATGCAGTTTTGTCAATCAATATATGCTATTTATCACTTATTTACAAATGTTTATCGGAAAGTATTCTCAGAGAAGCAAATACACAGATATTCGAATGCATACAAACTGGTGCCCAGTTTTGACCTCTTTCCACCTTCTGATGGTTTATCTGAATAATTCTTCCATTTGTAATTTAACTTATTCTTTCTTTAAAATCCTCAGAATGCTAGAAGAGATCAAACAGAAATACAGCGGGCTTCAGCTTCAGAATGAAGATGTGTATATGGCCACTAAGTTTGCAGACTTTATTCAAATGGCTGTCAGAAAACTCAGGGGAGAGGATGGAGAAGAAGAGCTGGTCGTTGATTACGTAAGACTTTTTATTTTCCCTTCTTTGTTCTTCTTAGAAACTGCGAGATCAAGAATAGAGGAGCTTGCGCATGGGCAGATATTCCTACTGGCCCTGCACTATCCTACCAGAATGCCTCAGTCAGAGTGGTTCCAGGCCTTCTGTCGTGAGGCAAAATGTGCCAGACTTATTCCTAGGAAGAGGGAAGATTGTGTGTTTTGTGAAGTGATTAAGCAAGTCAGAATTCCTTGAATTTAGAAGTTACACATCTATTTCAATTCCACCAGGACTAGCCTTAACCAGGGTTTAGAATTTGTTTAACCATAGAGATCCAACGATAAAAAATACAGATATCAGCTTAACTGTCTCGGAGTGTGGGCAGTGGTGTTAATGGAGAATGTTACTTCCATTTAATTTTGCCTTTCTGGTCATTGCTAACAGCCATATATACATCCTAAAATTCGGCTCGATGTTGACTATACATATATACGTATGTATACATATCAAAACCTTGTTAAGCTACATTAAAACCTTGATTATTAAAAAGGTAAATTAACTTCTTATTTATTTTGCTCTTAGGTTTCAAAAAATGTGAACAACATGACTGTGAATATGCCATACCAATGTTTCATTAATGGTCAATTTGTCAATGCTGATGATGGAAAAACATACGATACCATAAATCCAACAGATGGATCAGTAAGTAATTTTAAAATACAGCCAAAGAGTCACAGAATTGTAAGGGTTGGAAGGGACCTCTGGAGATCATCATCAACTCTCAATTTCACTGTATTTCAATTACTTTGCCTACAAAAAAATCTAAAGCATCAAATATCACCATGTTCAAAACCATACATTAAACAACCTCCCAAAATAATTTTAAATTTAAATTCAGTTCTCAATTTGTATATTCTACATTTTTTGCATTTCAGTCAAGTTGTGCTTTAAAAATAACCCAATTCCACTTCAGCTAGTATGTTATCCATACAGCTGTATGTTTTACCTTGTTCTCGTTCCTGTTCATGTTTGCAGCAAAGGTTGCTAATGTTCTTTGCTAAAGAGGTATTTCTTTTACAATATTGTATGTAATTCCTGTCAGTCATTAACTTCAGCTTTTACTTTACTACAAATCTGTCTTAGGGTGAATGTGACTTTAAAATATCCCATTAAATTCCCAGTTAGAAAAATGACTTTTGAACAGGAAAATACAGTTCCACTTTTTCCTCTAAAAAGCACTAAATCTTGGTTGAGCAACTCAGAACTATTAATAGAAGAAGTCATTCTGATGCCCATATATTATTTCTGGAGTAACTGAATTCGGCTAAAATCAGTAGCACAAATTTCACTGTCATTAGAAGCCAGAATGTGGCACTTCTCTGTACCTCATTATGGAATGGAATAAAAGTCATAGCAATTCTGTTTTAGGTTTTCCATTGTATATTTGTATAGAACACAGTCATCGTAAAATACTACATGTAAGTTGTGGTAACAGAAGCTCAGCTCCTAAGAAATGAAACGTTCAGGACTCGTCTTACCACGTTTGGATATTAGACCATAATATCACGTGTAAAGACCTTCAACATTTGTAATACCATGCTGATCTTACATATAGAAAGAAAAGGTGACTTCTAGTGGGATGATGTGCCTTGCTGTGAAGAAGGATGTAGGAATCAGAGTTCCTATATTGTCTTCCAAGTTCTGCCACCATCAGCTGTGTCTCAACTTCTTGCAGCATGTCTCACCCATGACAGCTGATTGGCTCGATGATATTATTTATTATGTTATTATATCAATTCTTTGCTTATACCCAGTTAAGAGTAACACTCTGCATCCAGCCATTCTGTCTGAGCTAAGGCATTTCTACCTGGTGACAGGTAATTGCCAGTGTATCTTCTGCTTCCTTGGCTGACGTTGACAGAGCAGTAGCAGCAGCAAAAGAGGCATTTGAAAATGGTGAATGGGGAAGAATGAATGCAAGGGAAAGAGGGCGACTCATGTACAAGTATGTAAAGGGCAGCTTTTGTGGGTTTTGTTTGTTTTGTTTTTAAATCATATTGTTTTGGTCCTCTGAAGAATTGTTGCATGTTTTCTGAATATGTTGGATATTCATACTCCCACTGTCCACCTTATTCAAACAAGGGCCATTTTTCCTCTGGCTTCTGTTCAAACTAGACCTTTTGAGTGCCAAAATGGAGAGGTTTGTACTGTTAAAGCCCTACTTCTGCTACTTTGTGTTAAGGAATCATTTATAGAAGATATTGGGCATGCACTAAGAGGAACTTTGTATGTTGTGCTCAACATGCCATATTTATCCTTTTGCACACTAATGCTGATGCCCTAGCCATTAACTGCTGGATGCAGTTAAAAAAGGTATTGAAGAACATTTTTCCACATCTCTGCAAATTGTTTAAATGAGCAGAATTGACATAGTAGAAAAAATAGTTTCCAAACCCAGTTTTAAATACTCTTTATGGAATCTAAAATGCACCTAATTAACCTCTTAAAATCACGAGAGCATTGATGATACATTTGAGTAACAAAACACAGACAGAAGCTTAAGAAAAACCTTGATGCATGTTTCATTTCTATGTAAGAGACTTAAGACGTGGTTGTAAAAATCCGTTCATGCAAACATGCCTTTCTGCTGAGCAGGGGACAGCAAAGAGACACTCCTGTAGCTGCAATTAACAGTTTTTATCGCAGACACTTTGACAGTCTCATACCTCACTGATGTGTTTCACAAAGCTAACAGACAGAGAACTTGAGGCCTAAAAAGAGACTAGCCCAGATTCTTAAACATTCTAAGACATAAAATTCAATTTCCATTAAGTTAGGATCTGTATCTTTGAACATCAGTGTGCCTTTGAAGCATCTAACGCTATGTCAATTGCCCATGCTATTTTAGTTACAGGTCTTTGCCATACAAAGTACAATTTTACACTCTCAGTGGTTAGAGGTCACTTCTCTTTGACGTGCATCTGTAATGGTTTGATTGCAGGCTTGCAGACCTAATGGAAGAACATCAAGAAGAGTTAGCAACTATAGAGTCTATCGATTCAGGAGCTGTCTACACTTTAGCTTTGAAGACCCACATTGGAATGTCTGTACAAACTTTCAGATACTTTGCTGGATGGTGTGACAAAATTCAGGCAAGTGAATGTGTAAAGAAAGCGATTGATGGTGATGCTTCTTCGCACATTTTTTTTTTCTTTTTGTTGATACAGTGTCAAAAAGTAGTGTTAACAAAATCAATCAAGAAATCAAAAATAAATAAAATTAGAATTTCACCTAAAGCGAGTCTTCCAGACAAAACAAAAAGCACAGCCTACTTCCAATTTGAGAATATGGATCTGACTCCAAGTATCTAAGAAATTAGTTGAGAAGTCGTTAGGTAGGTATGCTTAGTCGGTTCTTGGATATTCCTGGAGCGGAATGGCTGTGTTACAGTCATGCTGCTCAGTGCAAAGACTCATGCTATATATTATGTCCTGGTCAAGGCTGGTGTGCTTGTTTGGTACCACAGCAAGTGGCACAAGTTCAACAGCATTTCCTGAAGTACCTTTAAGGTGCGCAACCAAGAATATCGTTCAGCTTTCTTTCCTCCATTCAATCCTCACTTTATGTTCTTCTGTAGTTTTGTTATCTATGCTTTTATGTTACCCAGCTGAAAACTGGGAGTTGGTTACTGGACTCTTAGCAGGAAATGTTATAGTAGAAACATCTCCCTCTTTCCGTGATGCATAAATTGCACAAAAGCTTCTGGTTTTGAAGACTGTTCTGCAGCTTTCTAAAACATACTTAAATGGCAATTGTATTCCTAAAAAAAATAAATGATTAAATGGTACCAGTATTAATCTGTCTTCTTTTTTTCAGGGTGCTACAATTCCAATTAACCAGGCCCGGCCAAACCATAATCTAACATTCACCAAGAAAGAGCCAATCGGGTAATTATCACCTTTTTCTTCTTAGTGACAGCCTGGGCATATAGAAAAATCATTCAAAAGCTGCATTCAAAAATATAATTTTTCCCTGTTTTTCCCTTTTTTGTTGTTGTTATTGTTTTTAATCTTAAGTGTCTGTGCAATTGTTATCCCTTGGAATTACCCACTGATGATGCTTGCATGGAAGAGTGCAGCATGCTTGGCTGCAGGCAACACACTGGTTCTCAAGACAGCTCAGGTAAAAACTAAAAAGAATGTTCAAATGGCTCAGGCCCTCCAGTGTTTGTTCAGACGGAATAGTTCATACATCTAGCAGATTTCATCCATAGCTTGACCTGTCATATATTTTAAAGTGGAGGTATAATTATATAAATTACAGTGATCATACCAGGTACTGATTATCTTAAGTTCTGCTCTAACGGTACTCTCATTTTCAAGAATGATTTCTTTTCTGCAAGAAAATACCGTTTTTAATTTGTCAATACTGTGAGGAAGAAGATGGATATTGTATCAAAATGAAGAACTACTGAATGTGAGAGTTATCACCATGCGTTTCATTAAAATCGGACACCTAACCTAAGTGTTTCTACTTAGGTCACACCTCTGACTGCCTTGAAGTTTGCAGAACTCTCAGCGAAAGCTGGATTCCCTAAGGGTGTTATAAATATACTGCCTGGTTCAGGTAAAGCTTTAACAAATCATTTTTCTGTGAAGAGCAGGTCATATTAAAGCTGGTGTACTATCATTGTACCTTTGAAGACCTGTTATATAAGTTCATTTATCTTCGTTGATAGTACTCTTGCATCTATGTCATACAGCAATTTCACGTATTTCCTGAACAGAATTGGACGTTTCTGTATGTCACCTGACTCTAGCTAGTGGTAAGAGCTGTCAGCCCACACCTTTTCCAAGCTCACACAGACAGCATGAAAACTCTGAAAAAGAGAATGTATTACAGAGAAACAAGTTGCACTTGCCTATGAGACTTCATTTTTTTTCTGCTAATCTTATCATCACTTGGAAGTATTTAAATGTGACTGTGAGACCTAGAGAAAGCTGATAAGATGCTTCTTGGTCACAGTAAACTAGGTGTGGTTCACACCGCGTAACCTTAGATCATCATTTTCATCTTTCCCCTGAAAAAGTGAAATGACAAAGTAACTGTATGGAGCAGACTCTGTTACAAATTATATTATTGCACCTGCAGTGGAATATTAGGGAAGAAATTCTTTAGAAGAGAGAGGTGGGAGAATTTGGACTCATTAATGTGGTTTAAGTTAACTAATACACGATTTTCATAGTCCTATGAATAAAGCTGTAAATATAAACAAGAATGTAATATTTTACTTGATTGACATAGCTCTTTCTGTGTACAGTGCTGTTGCTGGAGTAGTAAAAATCATATATGTATTGTCCAGTTAAGCTGTTTTCCTCATCCCAGGTGGCTTAGTGGGACAGCACTTGTCTAAACATCCAGATGTTCGCAAAGTTGGCTTCACTGGTTCTACACCGACTGGTAAAGAGATCATGAAGAGGTACTTTCCATAAGAAAGAGCATAAGATTCATGAATAAATGCTGCTTAATCCAGTTCTTAAGCACCTTATTAGCACTGTCTTTCACGTAGCCATAGTAGAAAAGCATACCTACATATGCTTGTTTACATTTATCTCAAATTCTCAAATATTCAAATCATAAGTCACTGTTGAAAAGTAGGGGTTTATACTGTACATTTTCACTAGATGTGATTGAAAGGAAATGATGAAATGAGCTGTTTAAAAGATTTTTTGTACTTTTTTTTTTTCCAGTGCAGCCTCTAATCTGAAGAAAGTTTCTCTTGAACTTGGCGGTAAATCACCATTGATCATATTCAATGACTGTGAACTTGACAAAGCTGTAAAAATGGTAACTAGTTTGAAGTAAAATATATTCAAAGCCTTGGTGATACATGCTCACAGTACTGCAGTACTCTCCTTGACTTGTCAAACACTGCAGCAGGAAGCCCTTGCATGAAGATTTGTGAAATCTGTTAGAAAACAGACTCATTTTCTATAGGATATTTCTTTGTGTGAGCATAATTAAATTATTCATGCAGCACCAAAACGATAGGGATTTGTACTACAAGAAGGATACATTAGAAAATATGACAAGGAAGAATTTACATCAGCCAAGCTAACATATTAAAAGTGATTTCTGTCAAAATGTATTAGCCAAGAAAAAAAAGTTTCAAAAAGACAAGCCTGAAAATGAGCTAAAATACAGTGTACTCCCTATTGTCACACAGTGCTTATTAATTCACCATCAGTCACATAATCCACCTTCCCAACTAGCCATAATGTGTTTGAAGTACATGAGTAAAGTGTGCAAATGAGGAAATTGGTAGATATAAGCTTATTTTCTGCTCAGGTGATCAAAATGACAGCAGATACAGTTTGCTCACTAAGAAGCAAACAAGGGTCTCCCACACTGTGCTTACAGAAAGTGCTACCTCCATTAATTCTCTGAACCAACAAAAGCAGGAAGAAATTATTACAAGTTTCCCACATTTTTTTGAACTTCTGTTGGCAGGACAAGAGTCTGCGTGTCTGTACTCATATATGGAAAGTGAAAGCAGTCAGCAAATGAAACAGAGAATGAACAAAAGGATGCCTATAAAAATATAAATACAAATGTTTTTTATTTCCCTGATCAGGGTATGGGAGCAGTATATTTCAACAAAGGAGAAAACTGCATTGCTGCCGGCAGGCTGTTTGTGGAGGAGTCAATACATGACGAATTTGTTAGAAAAGTGGTAAGAAAGTTGAAGAGTTTAAAAGTTTAAGCAGATGTATTAATATGGCACAAAGCTCTAGACACGTGCATTTCGTGTTATTTTTGTTATTGCTTACCGTAGGCTATGCTACTTCTTGTGAACGTCTTACACTGTCAAAAGAAAGGCACTGAAGGCAAATATTTTCGTTAATAATGCACAGATAAGTGACGTTGAAGTAGATATTGTATCTTCAGTGATACTTCATATTTCACTTGGAAAGTAAGATGAAAACAGTGACTTGAACTTCAGTCACTTTGACTGAAGACTGCTATGAAATTTTGAAAAAGGCGTATTGGAAGAGTAGCTGGTCATAAAAATCCAGTAGTTACCCCAGTGAGCCACTGGACGATTCATATATCTAGCTTAGCCCAGAAAATTATTGCGGTAACTCATTTACTCCTGGTAAAAGCTAACATTTTACTTGCTTTCCTAATAGCATAAGAGAATTATTACATGCGACCAGCATCAAAAACTTTCAGAAGTAACTGGAACTTACCAAACAAGACCGTATCAACAGCCTCATTTTAGAAGGGGAAGAGCATTCACTTTCTGAGATTGCATCCCTTTTTTGAGCCAAGCTTCACAACACTAATAACAAAGCATGCTGAATCACTGGTCATTTTAACAGCTACTTGTTATATAACTTCGTTTTGGTTGGGTAACCATAGGTGGAAGAAATAAAAAAGATGAAAATCGGTGACCCACTTGATAGATCAACAGATCATGGCCCACAGAATCACAAAGCCCATCTGGAAAAGCTGCTGAAGTATTGTGAAACTGGAGTAAAAGAAGGAGCCACTCTAGTGTATGGAGGAAGACAAGTATGTAGACCAGGTAAGATACTGATCAAAGGTGTTAGGAGTTCTTACATTTTAAATAAAAACCAGTGTGGTTGTTTCAGCTGCTTAATAGAAAGCAGCAACATCATGGAAAGAATACAAGGTAAACCCAAGAAAACACCTGAGGACAGAGCATTCGAGTCTCACATTAAGAAATGCTGTGTAGCTGAAATATAATATATGAAAATGAATCAAGATTCCCATCTGTAGCAGTATCTTTCAGTCATTTACTCGTATTGTTTATGACGCATGGAGGCCTTTTTTGCAACATCCTTGAACTGTCAAGAGCTGTAAGTGTAATCATATCCACTTTGATGAACAGAATACTTCAGCTGTGTGGAAAGAGTCTGCATTAGATATTATTATCAAAAGCCTACTTTGTTATATAAAGACTACATGTATCAAGTTTAACAGGAAGGCATAAAAGCAACATTTTGTCATGGACGTCTGTCCTTTATTAGTAATGGAGAAGAAACGTTTGCATCAGAATTTTAAAACATATGACTGCATCCCCAAAGAAAATGAAAATGGAGATTTGTAGCTGTAAGAAGTCAGCATAACAAAAATAGGAAGGAAGAGGTGACTATACAAAGCACTAGAAGCTGACTTCACCCACTCACATTGAAATATACTCACTCATGTAGATGTAGATACCCCAAATCACTTATGTCTAACACTGACAGTTCTTGATTGGCAACAATGTGAACTAGTTTATAGATGGGTCTTTTACACCACTTAGAAAGAAACAGTAGTTATGAGGTGAGCTTTTGTCTCAGACAGACCTCAATAAACCTTAGGCAAAGTTGCTGCCCATTGCATGTTTTTTCTTGTTTTTGGAAGATAAGAGATATTTATGGCTATCTTCATGTCTGGTAACAAGAAAAGCAGTGGTCTCTCTGACATTCTGTAACCCTGCCTTCCTGCTGCCAGAATGTAGGATCTGCTCCTGAGGAGCGGCCTAGCCTTGTGGCATGCAGGCCTTCTGCTCTGGACATGACCCACATGTTACTGCTCTCATCAAGAAAGGCCATTCTTTTAACCTTCTTTCTGCAGTTATACACATGCATCACCATTTACAATTAATTCATATTAATCTTGGTATTTTCTCTTTCGAGCCTAAGTGTATCTATGACCTCAAGCACAGATAGCCTGGACAATACAAACCACAAAGCATTTTGTCTTTGCTTAAATGCTGCTTTGTCCTCCGTTTAGGTTTCTTCATGGAACCCACTGTATTCACAGATGTTGAAGACCATATGTATATTGCCCAGGAAGAATCCTTTGGTCCTGTGATGGTGATTTCCAAATTTAAAAATGGGTACGTTCTCTTCATTTTCACCCCGCGTGTTGAAATATGTAGGATGGTTCTTTTAATCTTCTAAGATCTAACTGAAACTCTAGGTCCTCTTTCTGCTAAATTCAGAGTTTTTCTAGTATGAGTGTCCTTCTCCATGTCAGTATAGAATAAATGCTGTTACAAGTGTGCAGGGGGGTAGAAGAGAACCCCAAGCGCCATTTCTTAAATAAGACTCAATTTTCAATGAAAGATTTTCACTCAAGCTGATACAAATGCAGAGGTTTGATCAAATTGCTAAAGGTGCATTTTTTCCAGTGGACAAAAAGGACCTCATAGTGTTGTGCATTGTCTAAGACTGGTACATTACTCCTGTAGATGAAAATCCCTCTGTATATTCTGTGGACTGACAGTTTTAGTTGCTTTCATTTACATCATAGGAATTATTTTACAAACAGATAACGTAACAGCCTTATGTAGAAATTTCATACAGCTTGTTTCCACCAGGTTTCTTTGTGTCACAATGGAGAGCTGAGGTTCAGTATTTAATCTCCATCAACTGACAGACTTTAGCAGACCGATTCATAGCGGGCTGCCAAGCTCTGCTTTACAAGTCGTTTTGTATGCTTCTGATCCCCATTGTACGATGTAGTTGAGTGAAGTTACTGAGCATAATGCAACTTTCTTCTGACATTTCCTAGTGTAGATCTTAAACACTGAAATGCAAACACATGCTTTACAAGCTCGAAGCAAGTGTATGAATTTCCATAACTGAGACAGACTGACACAGAGAGTAGTCCTTAATAAACTGCATCTGTGTAACAGCTAAGAGAAGAGAAGGAGCATGGGAAAAGATGTTTCGATCAAACTGAAGGTCAAAGCTTGCTAGCACTTGCTTATTTTACCTCCTAGCAATTAAATCAGTATTTTCTCCTATAGGGATATCGATGGAGTGCTGCAACGGGCAAACACCACAGAATATGGCCTAGCTTCAGGAGTTTTCACAAAGGACATAAGCAAAGCTCTCTACATCAGTGAAAAGCTGGAAGCTGGAACAGTTTTTATTAATACATACAACAAAACTGATGTGGCAGCACCATTTGGTGGATTTAAACAGTCTGGCTTTGGAAAAGATTTAGGTAAGTTGTTCTCTCCCCTCCTTTCTCATCCGACAGTCCAAATCAATGAAAAAATAACACTACCTGAAAACTACAGATGCACATCCTGCATCTCCCACATTCCTCCAGCTACAGTGATCTAATTCCTCTCCCGTCCTTACAATTCCCGCCTCAATACCTCCAGTATCATTCATTTTATTACACAACTGGACAGATCAAGCCTCATGGCAAAGAAATATGTATATGTGTGTGTGTATGTATTTGTGTGTGTGTGTGTGT